>JXCR01120540.1:0-62252 GCA_002079205.1 Phalaenopsis hybrid cultivar
AGCTAGACCTAGGCTACTAAAGAAATTTCTAGACCTCAACCAAAAGTGAGGTCAACACCTGCACTTAAATGTTGTTTAGAGTACTTTTCGTTAGATGGTGTGCTAGGCTAGGATTTATGATTTTAGGTAGTATTTCTTTTGACACCTCTGGCTATTGTTCTTAGCTGGTTTAATTGTGCTATCCACGTGTCACTTTTGTTCTTTTTGGCGTACTTGTGGGCTTGATATGCATGATAATATATTAAGGCGTTATTCTGTCGGGAGTCGTGTCTATACATATGCACACACACATGTACCATTAAGAGGGAGCATGTAATGATTTCTATTAACATTTTTTATGATATGTGTCAATTTGCTCCCCCAATGAAAAAGCACAACTCATTATATGTTGCATGTTTGTTGGATTTCCTGCTAATGCTATTTCTATGTAGGACAAGCCTTTATTTTCCCTTTCAAATATATTTGATAGAGTCCCTAGGATAACTCTGTATCGAAAATAAGATATTGGCATTGGTTTGAAGGCTGATGATGCATCAAACCACATGACGGGGACTAAGAGCAGCAGTTCGTATCGCGAATCTTAAGTCTGAATTCTTAATTTTTGTATAGATATAGGACCAAACATGTATATGCAAAGTCTGACTGCTTTTCTCGGGATATGTCGCCAATAAAAAAGACATTGACCTCTTTTATATATTTTGGAGTGCTTTTACTTTCTATTGCGTGTTTGCATGCTTTGATTGTTTTTCGTGTTTCTTTCTAGTTTATCTGAGAAGTCACAAGAATTGCAATTTGGGCTCTTTAAGACCTTAAAATTGCAAATTTTTCTACATAAGAATTACAATAAATGATTCAAGATAAATTATAATTTAGGATTAAGAGATTCAGAAGTTTCAAAATCTATTTTTTAGTTTCATGCATGGCCTTCAAACCAGCTTTAAAATGGGCAACATTGCATGGGCATAATCCAAGTCTTATAATAGGGCCTCCACAATATCTAAGGATCGCTCTAAGGAATTGCATTATTTTGCATGTTTTGAAGAGAAACCCTCGTGCTTCACCAACCCAACTGGCCTAACATCTCTTTCTATATAAGAGGTTGTCTAGTACTCCTAGGTCGTTAGAAGGCTTCCCCACCCAGACTAATGTAAGACTTTCTCTTGTTTGTCATTTTTATTGTATGTTCCTCTTTTCTGGTTACTCTCTTATCTTGATCATTCACATGATTTGAAGGAGAGACTTATTTGAAAAAAGAAAGAATATGACAATGGACAAACTAGAGACTCTTTTAAAAATAAAAAAAAGAAAGGAAAGAAACCACACTTTTTTATCATTTGATATATTGAATTCAAATTTATTAGTAAAAACAAATGAGGCTTCAATAGAAAAGTGAATCATGCCCCTAATGCAAGAAGAAGAAAGATGTTGAGAAGTCTAATATAGAATTATTATATTGAGAATTCGATTGAAATCAATTGAACAAAAAAAAGTGAGCCAAATAAAATTATAAAGAAATAATAAAAAAACTGGAGAGCACTTTTGTGAGATATTTTTTCTTATATCGCGCTCTGAAAAAATGTCTACAAAATAATTTAATAGAATAAATGACACGATGCAGAAATTAATTTGCACATAATATACCTCCGATCATCAATTTAGTATGGTTTTTCATTGATTTGAAATCTTCTAAATCATTTTCATTCTTCAAAATGAAGATGTACGTTTCCTAATGAAAGAACAGGCTTTAGGGACTCCAAAACTTAATTAATCAATCTTTTATTAATTTTATTATTTTCTTACTTAGGGGAACTAACATTTCCTCCATTAATGACTAATCGTCTCATTTTCCTCCTAGTAAATCTCTCTCTCTCTCGAATTGTGGTAGCTTGAGAGTTCATGTCATTCCTAAAAATAAGTAGCTTGTCACAAAAATTTTCAATTTACCATGAACTATTTTGGTGGATAAGTATTATTCATTTGCATGTTGTTGATGTCTTCAAGATGCCTTTTTTTTTCGTTATATGTATCATGATTATCTCTTTTTCTTTCATAATTTATTCACTAATCCTTTCCATCACTTAATATAAATAATTCACATCTCTTCCATCACTTAATTGACATCTTTTAACGCAAATAAATTAAGTGCAACTAAAACTTCAAAATCTTTTTAAACAGCTATATAGATTTTGGCCAAATGAAGAAAAAGAAATTATGACTAAGTCATGTTCCCTGCACTTAGACATCCCCTTAGATTTCATCAATATCTATCATATACTTCAAATCATAAGTTCACATCTTAACCCAACCTTTTATCGTCATATTCTTTTTTTCCATTTAACCCATTTAAAATCTTTTTTTTTTTAAATGATCTTCTAGTCTAAAATAGCCCAATTTTGACAAGTTATTGCATTCATTGCACTCAACGCCTTTAAACCTCATATGTTTCCACCATAAATATTGAAACACATCGGTGGCTCAAATTAGACATATATTCACTATTAAACTTTAGATAATGCATCTGTTCACGTATTCTTTTTCGTCACTCTAATGTGAAACAATAAATTGCCATAGGTTTTATTTCTTGAAGTTCAAATTGTCTCCTCTTGCAGTACTCCTTCAAGTCCAATCTTACTTTGACACATTCTTTTATTTTATCCAAATTAACTTTAATGTTTACATACATTCTATTCAGTTCTTATTTATTATATATCTAACACATAAACTTTAACTTTGACATAGATTCCATTGAATTCTTATGTTTATTATTGTTTATAACATATATGGATTATTTATATATCCAACACCTAAAAATTCTTATTTATTACATATATAAGGCCTAGACTTCAATTTTACTTGGATTCCACTCAATTCCCCGTTCTCAACCAAGCCGCTGTAGATCGCCTTGAGGACATCGCGGGCTACCAACGAAACCAGAATCCCCACCCGCCTTCAGACAATTTTCCAAAATTCGCTGGGCTGCCACCGCAGAGGGCCCACTCCAATTAATGGGCTGGATCTCTTAAAAGTCCCTTTTTATTCGACTTTAAGTGGCCCACAATCGTATTCTGTCAGTTCAAGCTGGCTCATACGTACCACCTAATTCTTATGTATTTACATATCTAACACTTATATTTTGGTTTTTACATTTATGGAGATGGTGGATGCCATCCATAATAACGAATAATAGTGCTTATTGCAAAATCAATATGAGATGCACCATCTACTTATTACTTTTTTAAATGCTGCTTCTTCCCTTAACAACATTGTCAGAAATATGAATTACTATTTTCCCTGTTGGCCTAGCATGGCGCATGGTCAAGGCGTCAATTATCAAAGTCAAGACTAATGATTTTGTCACATTATAGATGATTCACATTACAATTAGTCCTGAAATGATTGGTGGTGAAGCGCTCTCTCTCTCTCTCTCTCTCTCTCTCTCTCTCTCTCTCTCTCTCTCTCTCTCTCTCTCTCTCTCTATATATATATATATATATATANTATATATATATATATATATATATAATTTCCTGTAGTTTTGGATCCACTGCGTCGAAATTATCCAACACAAATCCTTTGAAAAGAGTCAACGCTAATCCATCTCTCAGGCAAAAATGGTTGACACAATGTCTGTGCAAATTTATGTTCACATGATTGGTGGTGAAGCCCTATAATACCGGATGAAAATTCTGTAGGTAGTCTTTATGTTCAAATGAATCACGTTGAATCTAACTAAGGCCAACAATATTGGACACAGAATTCAATGCAATTTTTTATTGCGTCGGCCACTATCAATGCTAGTTGCATTTGTGATGACTATTTTTGCATGGATCATATGCCTAATGCAAATTCTCCAGTAATATGATTTTACATCAAAATATTGGCAAATTAAAGTGGGAATTGTTTGACGCTAATTCAACAAAATCATGTAGTGGTACACTTATTAACAATCTATTGCATTTGTTGTTGTTGCATGCTAGAGAATTTACTACAATAGAGTGATAACATTATAAGAAAATTCAACACACAATAGATGATAGAGAAGAAAGTCTAAAATAGAAAATCATTGGGCATAACCCAATTGAAATTATTTCATTATATAGATACATGTTACAAGACATTGCTTCCCCTTTAACCAAAGAAAATAATATTGCAAGAGTAGAGGTTATTAATTTGACTCACAAAAAGGAGAGGTAGAACATGCTGAAAGGTGATAGCTACCTGTTTTTGGTAACAAAAGATTGATGACAAGAGTTGTGTGATGAAGATTTGAATTCAATGTCAACGATGGTGGTAGCAACTGGGCAACAAAGGTTCGCCAAAAATAGTAGCAAAAGCGAGGCAATGGTGGTCCTACATTGACAGTATTACAACAAAGATCTAGGTGTGGCAATAGCACTGGATTAGCAATGGTGGTTTGATGACAACCAAAAACATCGACCGTGTATTTGCGGTCCAGTAAGTGATGGTGGCCCGACGATGGCTATGGTAGTCCGAAGACGATGCTGATGTCAGCTCAACGATAGTGGCTCGAGGATAGCAGCGGCCAAGAGATGGTGATCAACCATGACAATGACGGATGCAACGTCAGGTGGGAAACCATGCTTGGGTCTTCCAAAGTGGTTGTATGGCATAAGCAAAGAAAATATGGACATCAATTGGCCGAGCAAGCCTCTTTTAGCTATTCAAAGAACATGTTGTATTAAGGATAACCATTGAAGGGAGATGATTAAAATTAACATGAATGAAATATTGTAAACCAACACGTAATCCGGTATTTCTATTTAATGAGAGAATTGGTGGTTTCAACGAGAGAACAATAATAAATATTACAAAAAATTAAAATTTAAAGATGTAAATTAAAATAAGATATAACACTATAAAATTACTCGAATCTGTTATTTCAAAATTAATAAATGCATTAAATTTGGATATTAAAATATGTTAGATGAACAAGATTTCTATTGGGCAGGTAGATGGCTACGAACAGTTTCGGTCAGTTGAATCATTTGTTCCAGCAGTTTAAATATATGACTAGCGAATTAAAAAAAAAGCCAAAGTACAGCTCATATGGTGTTTTTAAAGCTTGGGCGGCGAATCTATTTCTTATCAATACAATGGCTAACAGAGTATTGGTAGTTCATGTTGTGATTAGAACTTGTACTAAAAAACATTTTGAAACCATTGAAAATGCTCATTTTTCGTAGTGTCATAATAATTTGTTTTTGGTGTCTCTTTGAAAAAATCATAATGTGTGTAAGATGGTTCATGAATAAGAATGTGATGTAGATCAATTGTTGATGTCGAACTTGTTTTTTTGCATTACTGTAGTTATTAGGATCACCAATCAAGCCCCCAAAAGTACAGCCTTGTCTTCTTATATGTAGAATATTACAAAAGCTTGAGGAAAATGGTTTAAAGAAGATACGAGTTTTACAATGACAAGAGAAAATGACAACTTTAGNAAATCCAAAGTACAGATCATATGGTGTTTTTAATGCTTGGGCGGCGAATCTATTTCTTATCAATACACTTTCTAACAGAATATTAGTAGTTCATGTTGTGATTAGAACTTGCACTAAAAACATTTTGAAACCGTTGAAAATGCTCATTTTTCGTAGTGTCATAATAATTTGTTTTTGGTTTCTCCTTGAAAAAAATCATAATGTGTGTAAGATGGTTGATAAATAAGAATGTGTGATATACATCAATTCTTGATGTCAAGCTTGTTTTCTTGCACTCTTATAATTATTAGGGCCACCAATCAAGCCCACAAAAGCACAGCCATGTCTTCTTCTATATAGAATATTACAAAAGCTTAAGGAAAATAGTTTAAAGAAGATGCGAGTTTTACAATGATAAGAGAAAATGAAAACTTCAGATATGACCAAGCGCCGAATCTATTTATATTATTATTGTTTTTTTAAGGAATTTGTTCTCCATTACTAAGTTTATAAATAATAGATGTTCTCCTATATGTCTCGATACGCCCTCAATAAATTTTCATCATCCGACATGAAAGTCGAGATGCGGCATGGATCTCGAGATAAATTTTTAGCGAGAAGTTTTTAAACAAACATTAAAAATCAGCCAGAATTCAAATTTTAGCAAACTTGTTGTTAAACGGACCGACTTGACGTGACAAACAAAATGACACGAAAGTTTATCCAATCCAAGTCAGATAAAGCCTAGATCAATCCATTAAACCATTTTTAGAAAGCTTATGGTGCCCAACTGTAAGATCAAAAATATTTTAAATTGAACAAGTTTATAGTCATATCAAACGTCTCAACTAACAAATCCAAGGAGTCCAAGATCATTCAGTTCTAATATCATTAGGGCACTCAAAATTTCTATAGAATGTCATCCGATTGAGGTGATCTCTCTGAGCTGTCTGATAAAGTGATTTAGATTTCTTCCTTATTTGCCTATAAGCCTCTACTAAACTCTATGAATAAAGCCCTACCCCTTTCATGATGAGAGGGCTAAGACCTCTAGAGCTTGGAGAAGGAGTGAAGTCTGGTGTTGTTTCTACACCTAAGATCTGATGAACACTTCCTGTTTTGATAGTTGCCGACCACCATTAACCATTGTTTGTTAGCCACTGTCGATCACCCTTTGTCGCCCTCTACTCATTGCAATGAAGCTCCATGCACAGTCAAGACTAACATTGCAGAACAATGATGCACTGTCCGAAGCAAAGACTGAAGCAAGTTGCAAAACAACAAAACACCCAATGAAATAGTGCATTATTCTGAATACTCTGCAGTGATGAATCTAGAAGACAGTGTACTGAAGCTCCAACAATTATTCCCCACTACAACCACTCCCAAAAGTGGGGCAACAATTTTTCCTCATGCAACTGCTGTAATTGGAGGAACTTCGTAAATTTTTTCTGTCTGTTGTACAAGGGTTTGCATGAGTAATCACCGACTCATAGTAGAACATTTAAACTAGGCCAAGCTCTGTGATTTTTTTCTTATTCAGGTTTTCCACCTAAAACTTGTGGCATCTCTACCCGTCACTTTTATTATCTAAGTTTGTACGATATTTTCGTCCAATGTTAATAAGATAATTCATTCATTATTCTACCATTACAAATTCTCTTGCACACATTAATTCTAAATACATAACCAGTGAATTAATAAAATAAAAAAAAAAAACATATCATGTTCGTAGCTTTACTACTTGAGTGAATCACAAATAATTCATATCAAAATAATTTTCTCAATAAATAACCAAGACATTTATTAGTTTTTTAGTCAAATTTTGTTTGATTGGATCAAGAGAGTGAGGTGTAACATGTGGCATGTAGTCATGAAAATGTAAACATGAATATGGCTAGATTATTTCCAAACTTTGAGTATATGTAAACATGAATAAGCAAATCCCGGAGCCTAATTCTTCCAAGTTAAGAAAGCCTTTCTTAGCAATTTTGGTTCTATTTTGTTATTTTTTTAAAATAAAATTAAAGTTATTGTAGTTGGATCCGGTCTGAATATGGCCCAATGTTGTCACCAAGTATGCATAAATATAAGTTGTAATTGGGAGGTTTTTTTTGTTCTGTTTTTGGATGAAATACAATTCCTTCCTTTTTTAGAGAATTAATTCTCTATCTTGTATCCTAATGTGTGAAAATAGTCTTTTAGCTTATTATGCTTTTGTTGTTTAATTCCAGTAAATAATTCTTTCTTTGTTAGTTCTATTTGGCTTGTATAGTGTCCAAGACCCTACTTACTTAATGTTTACCAGAATGAGCGCCAACCTCTGTAAAAGCAGCTTACAATTACAGTTCGTGAGATTTAAACCTCCTGAAACTTGTTGGAAATAAAAGGCTATTAGCACCGGGAGAATGCTAAGAAAAATGAGGAATAGGACTTCAAAGAGACACTTTTATTTCAATCTTTTTCTTCTTAAATATAAATTCAAACACATTATATTTGTTTATACTTGTTACACCCCCATTAAAATTGTGTATTTGGATCTAAGCCATATGGTTACTATCGACTCTCTAGAATACACTTCTACATAATTCACTAATTTCATTTTTTTAGATTTTTTTTTCAACACTCTTTTAAAATATATCTCTACAATCCTCTAAAATTTTCTTCATAAAGCAAGTCTTTAGAATTATCTAAAGATTACTCTAGACTATTTTAGATTATTGACTCAATTAAAGCCCAAGTTCATATGTGCTAAAGAATCAAGTTTAATTTTCAACTCCCCCTCTTAAACTTAATCTATCATTCTAGACAATTTTCTCATCCTAATAAAGTCTACATACTTGAGAGATTTGGTAAAGATATCAACTACATGATCATAAGGCTTCACATATTCTATTTGCACATCTAATTTTCCAGTGATGCAACTTCTAATGAAATGACATCGTGTGCCGATACACTTGCATTAATCATGAAAAACAAAATTCTTAGCCAAAGTGATAACTAACATGTTGTCGATACAAATCTATGTTGGCTTTTATTGAGTTAATGTTAACTTCAACAAATTTTGGATCCAAATTGGTGACAAACACATGAAGTTGCAACAACATAGTCAACCTCTTAAGTAGAAAGATTGATGATTGGTTTCTTCTTCGACATCCATGTAAAAATAGTCTCGCATATGTAGAGCACGAACCCAGGGAAACTTTTTCTCTCATCCAAATCTCCGGTCTAGTCACTATCACTATATCTGACAAGCATGCAAACCTTTGATGATGATTAAAATAAGTCAAAGTCAATTGTTCCTTTGATATGACAAAGAATCCTCTTTGTAGCCTTCAAGTGAGTAGTACTTAGAGCCTCCATATAGCAGCTAATCAATCTAACATCATAAAAATGTCTGGTCTTATGTAAGTTAGGTAGCACAAGCTTTCGACTATGCTCTTGAGAAAGGTTGGATTAACCTTTTCTCCTTTCTCATTTTCAGATAACTTGCCTCCACATTCCATCGGTCTGCTTATGTGCTTGCAATCATTCATGTTGAATTTTTTTATCATTTCCTTCCCATAACTTTCTTGAGAAATAGAAATGACTTCATCCGTTTACTTGACTTTGATAGTAAGACAATACACCATTAATTTAATATTTCTCATCTTACTCTTTATTCATCACTCTTTTGAAATCTTTAAACATGATTGGATTACTTCCATTGAAGATTAATTTATCTACATACAAACACTTACACTATCAAAATATCTCTATCTTTGACTTTGAAGTAGAGAGCATGCTCACGAGAGATTTTGATGTAGTTATTCTCAAGAAAATAATTGCCAATGTAGTTATTCTACACACGTGGTGTTCATTTAAATTCATAGAAGTCATCTTTAGCTTCAAAATCTTATCTTCTTGATCTTTAATTTTGCAGCCAAGTGGTTGTTGAATATAATTATCTTCTCCACTTCTCTTTTAACATTCTTTTTTTACTTTGAACATTCAATTCACATTAGTCATCTTGTGCCCTTTTGGAATTGCAACTAGCTCTCAAGTATCATTCTTCTCGATTTCATTGATTTCTTTGTCCATGAAGTTTTTTCCACTACAGAAATTAAACATTTTGTGTCGGTTAGATCTGACTCAAATTGGACACAGATCCGACGATATTTAAGGGTCTGTTTGGGGCAGCTGCAGCTTATTCAGCTTCTGCTGATAAACAACTGATCCTGATAATCTGCTAATGAACAGCTGATTCGAATAAGCTGGTTGGTTGTTTGGTTTGTGTGTTTGGAAAACAGTTTATTCTGGATAAATGACCACTCTGTCTCTGTACTGGATAAGCTGTTTAGCTGTTTATTTTTTTGCGTTTTGTAAAGAGCATATTTGCAGTTTTTTGTTGATAAAATGTCATTCAGACATTATTAATTTTAATTTTCCAAAAATTATTTTTAAATTATGTGTAACATAAATTGTAATCAATAATTTATACTTTATACTAATTTTAAAATCTATAACTTCAATAACTAAGTTTAGGAACATCTAAGGCTATCTACAGAGATATATGAATTTGAACAGAAGTTTTCAAACTTCTATTCAAATATTTTGTCAGCAACTCTCAACTAAACGCTCGCAACATAAATCAACTGAAGTCGTTTGGAATAAAACATCCAATATTACAGCCAAATCGACTTATTTTTATTATTCAATTATAATTATAATTAATTAATTTTTTAAAAGTAAGAAGTTATCAAGATTAATTGAGCAAAATATAATTAAAATAATATCTATATTTTGTTTTAGTTTTGACAAGGAATAAAAATCTAGGATTTTGAAATAAAATTTTAGGGGGATTTACATGCATAACACCTATCTTTAATAAACAGGGAAAAAAAAAAATCTTTAAAATCCTAAAATCGGACGTAAGGATCGGACAGAACGGACAGAAGGAGGAGAAGGATGAAGGTTACCTTCCTCGCTGGTTTTCAGGTAGGATCGGACGAAGGTTACCTTCATCGCTGGACCGAAGAAGGAGAAGGAGAGCAACGAACGGCTTCTAATGCTTTGAATGGCTTTCAACGCAGCGAAGGAGAGCAACGACTTCGAATGGCTTTCAGCGCAGCGAAGGAGAACGAAGGTTCGAGGCGAAGGCTAGGTTTTGTCGTGAGGGACGGGTAGAGGCTGAAAACGATAAACGAAAACGCGGCTCGCGGGTATAACTTTGTGATCTGCGTGTAATAGAAAAAAGTAAAAACAGTTTTCAAATAATTTATCCGGACGTGCGAAACAAACAGATAGGTGACGTTTTCAAAACACCGCCGCACTTATAAGCTGCCCCAAACAGGCCCTAAGTGTTATCGTCAGATTTGCGTTTGATTTAAGTCTGATTTTTCACTGTTAAATTAGGGGTTGGTAATTTTGGGGTTGGTAATTTTATTTACGTTCAATTTATGTCGAAATATTCCAACGCAAAAAATTTGCATTGGTTTTTGCACCATATTAGCGTCTGATTTGTTTATATGAAGCGTGCGTCGAAATTTACGTCTAAAAATTTTGAACGATAAATATTAGCTTCAGATTATCATCGAACTTGGGTCAGAAAATATAGTATAACATCAAAATATTATTGTTAATTTAACGTTAGAAAAAAAAATCTAAAATATCAATTGCATTTCCACTCGCACAAAAATACATTCCACATCGCATATCACATTAAGCAAAAATCATATCACAGATCAAATCTCTAAAATGTATCATTAACAAAAGAAATATACTATCACAAATTATCCTAAATAAGAATAGAAAAGTTAATCCAAAAAATTTACAATAAATGTTTAACATAATGCTTATAAATTAAAAAAATGATTAAGAAAAACTAGTCATCAACTCCATCCCTCTCCTCATCCTCCTCCTCATGCTCCTCATCTCCTCCTCCTCCTCCTCCTCCTCCTCCTTCTCCTCCTCCTCCTCCTACATGGATTTCATCGGCTACTTGTCTCGACTATCTGCTAAGGTCTTTTTCATGTGCGCTATAGAGTCATCAACTCTATCTTGGCCTTCCAACATTTGCTCCTGCAAGTGGTGGATTTCTTCGTTCAATGCAACCACCTGTCTGTCAAGAGCCTCTTGGTCTGGCTGAGAGGACCTCGGTGAACTAACGAGATCATGGGAGAGCTCAGTCTTGAAGGCTATGTCTTCTTCTCCAAGTCCATAAACCCTCGGTGTAGTGGTAGACTGACTACCACTACTACCGGCAAAAGTTTGGGCCTAAGCGATCAAGTGCCTCTCCCAGAGCTACTCAAACTCCTGCATTATGAAAACCATTATTTAATTAACACTTAGAGTTAATAAACTTTTAATTTAAGATTATTAACTTACGACAACCCACCGGAAATGCTTCTAGATCCATTGCTCAATCCCCGGGTGTCGATGAGTTCAAACTTGCAGCTTCACAATGGAGGGATCACAACTCAACTCCTTTGTCGATGTAGCGTACAAAAATGGTTAGTGTTAAAAAATTACTCTAAAAATTGAATTAATATTCAAATATTTTAAAAAAATCTTACCAGCCTTCTGTAGTGCTCCGTATGGGGGCTGATCCGCCAATATGGAGTGTAGCTTCTCAAGGCCTTCCATGCCCAGTTCCCTGGTTTGTCTGCCTCTTCCTCTCATAATCGGAAGAGGCCGAAGCTGTAGTCAACATATCCTAGAACCCCTCACCAATCCAGTCAAGTTGCTTACTATTCTGGCGAGCTGTCGTGAACATGCAGGCAAGGTGATGTGTGCCCCGAATCATGATTATTCGGGTGATCTATTGGTGGTGCTATGGGAGCCAGGTGATTGACTTCTGTAATGTTAAAAAGAATCCATGTGCTAGTATAAAAATTAAATTAAATTTATAAATTAAATTCAAATTACATGATCGTGCCCCAAACTCCTTAAACCAAAAGTCTCGAGTGGTATATGCTTCCATGATAGATATTACTCGTCGTTCCCGCTCATGATAATTTCTGTGTTGCAGGTGACAGGCAACATGTGGGCATTAAATCTTCCTAAGAAACAAATTAGTTACAAAAAACATATAACATGAAGAAAAAACATATCATAATGTTATAAATAACTTGTGAGTTCCCCTCTAACAGTAAGTACTATTAGAGGGGGCAGGGCAGGAGTCGACTGGTCAAGCTCAAAAAGTGTGTTGGTAGCAGGTGGGGGAGTAAGTGTGAAAGCAGCAAGGGCCACAAGAGACGGAGCAGCCTCACATGTGGGAGAAGGTGCCACAGGAGGGGTGAGAGCAGCCGGTAGGGGTGGAGGTGCCACAGGAGGTGCAGCAGCGGCCGATGGGGTAAGAGGTGCCACAAAAGGTGTAACAGTAGTAGAAGTAGTGACAAGAGTATTAGACCTCTTTCTGCTACTATAGGCGGTCTCAAAGGACCTCAGAACACATGGTCTATGAGGTGCTGACCACCTGTACTTCTCATGGCCATCTACAAACAGAATAATGATATTTAAAAGATTGGTACTGACAGGAAAAATAATCATAAGTAGAAAGAAATGGTGTAATAAAGGTAAGATAAAATTAGCAATTATGTCTAAAAACATGAAAAACGAGAGTGAGAGCTATGCCTCAATACAACAAAATTGATGATTAATCTATATTACAACAACATTATATCCAGCTATATCAGAGTTCAAAGCTCTTAGAAATATAAATACTAAAAAAGAAGATATTGTCACAAATCTAAATTATCAAAACTTTACATCTACACCCTAATCAATATAAATTCAAGCATTTCATAAATTAGAAATACATAAATTTTTTTTCTAATCCTCTTAGTCATCCTTCTCCTCCTCCTTAACTACAACAGTCATTGTTTTCTTGCCCCAACAATCTTCTATAATCTACGTCAGGTGAGTTATACTCTACTCAATTCTCTGTTGGCCTTCACATAGATGATGAACCTCCTCAGTCATAATAGCGACTGACCTGACAAGCTCCACATTACTCGAGTGTGAGAAACTCGTGCCACCCACAACACCATGAGAGATCTCAAACTACTTTTTCCCCGCCTCCTGAGTCCATAACTCGAACTTAGATTACATAGTGGAAGACTGAATACTACTACTGTTGGCACTGCTTGGGATCTCAGAGAGCAATTTCCTCTCCGAGAGCTACTTGTACTCTCCTACATAGTAAAAGCCAATTATTAATTATTATTTTAAATGTTAAGAGTCAAAATAAATATGAAAGAAATTAAACTTTTACCAACATTCACCCGCTGAGGTGAGTGATCACCAACACCACCTGTGCTCATCTGTAGCAGGACTAACATACAAAATAATTAGGGGCAATATACACAAGTAAAAGAAGGATTGGGCAAAATCTAAATAGTAAACATATCGTAACTATTTCTAAAATAAAGATAAAAAACCTAACACCAAAACTTTAATTTATATCTACATACAACATTACCATTGCATATAACTCGAAAGCATTCAATACAAATATTATGTATGTACAAACCTAACACCTAAACTGCAACATTTACATGCACACCATTGAACTCTTATTTATATGATGATATGCCTAAAAAAGAACTACTTTTTCATATATATTTTAAGCTCAATTTTGATGACTTTTAATGATATTACACTTTAAAGGAAGATATTTTATATATTTTTGGTTTCAGGGACAAAAAATTGAGTTTTAGAGAAAAAAAGCAAAAAGAACGTAATTTGGAGCAAAAACGAGCAAGAAAGAAAATTTTGTTCTGACACATTTTGATTTGTCTTTCTATGCTTAATCTCATTTACACTTCTCACACATTTTTGAATGAAATTACACTTTAGAGAGAAATGTTGTTTTTATGCTTATTTTGTAGGTCTATCTGTTATGAACAAAACAAAACTGAAATGGGGCAAAACGGAGCCAAACAGCAGAGCTGCTGCAAACCGGCGCTGACGGCACCCGAGTCCAGAGAAGTGATAAAAAGTGGCGCCGGCGACACCCAGACCGACGCCGACAGCGTCGGGGACGGTTATGGACCGATTTTTGGCGGATTTTGATGTTCTAGAAGACTCCCAAGTGATTCAAACACCCCATGAAGTGATTCAATGTATCTAGACACTTGAAGAAGATTCTTGAATGAATAGTCTTTTGGATGATTAGATTTGTCTCTCTGGAAAAAGGAGGGAATTTGTGTCTCTTTAAAAAAGAGGACTTGACGCCTCTCTTGTGCGTGCGTATGTGGGGGTTTGTCTGTATGTGTATGTGTGTCTGTGAGTGTGTGTGAGTGTGTTGTAGAGTAAATTCTTGTGTGTGGAGAGGATTTTCTTAAAGAATTGTAAGAGGAGAAGGAAGGTGAGAGGTTTTTTCTTCATTACACTTCGAAGAAAGAATTTAGTGTTGATTGTAAAGAGAGAAAGTGCTACAAGGGAACTTCGAGGGATTTGCTTGAGGAGGGGTCTAAGATAAGTTGTGTTCTTTCATTTACTTATTTTGTAAACTTGTTTTTATATATATAATATGTGCTTTGTTGTATCTTCCTCATGAGTTCTGAGTAGACTTCCTTGTTTTTCTCCCTGCAATGAGATATGGTGAAATGAAGAGATAATTTAGAGGCGCCAATTTTAAAATATAAAATAAATTATGATGGTTTTTCCACTTCATTCTTAATTTATTTTTCGATCTAACCAATTGAAATGCTAAAATCTGTTGCGAAACATATGATCTGAGAAATGAAGTATGAGTTCTACAACAAAGTGAGAATCACATTTAATTCCATGGATGAGTGTTTCGTTCATGATATTAAGTGCAAATAAATAGGAAAATATATTTTGTTGGGCATAGAATTGGAGTTTTTACGATGACAGACTAAAATCCCCAATTTGGTCTTAATGATTAAGAACTAAAACGAGCCTTCAGGGGAAGGGAAGTGGGATCTCTAGAGTGTGAGCCCGTATCCTCCCAGCCTAACCACAGATTTAGGGACTAAACCTGAGATTAACCAATGATTCTCTATCACACTGAATCAGAGTAGAAAATTAAAATTATTCTTATTTGGCACAATACAAATTCAAACCATTTATCTCTATCATTAACCTCTCACCTTTTTTTGAACATTGTTGTGAGAATGATACTTTCTTAAATTTGAACTCTTTGTCACAAAACTTTTTTTAATCTTAGTAAATTTAACTTTAAAGTTTAGAAATTAATTTATTAAACTTAGTTCTATTAGCATACATTAAAACCACTTTAATCGACCTTCTAAACTAATTCCTTATAGTAGTAGATTAGAATTAGCCTGAAGGATTTCTTACCTTGCTTCTTCGTGGGATCGATACTGGGATTTTTAAAAAAAACTCTATATTACTTGAAGTGATACGTACACTTGGGTTGAACCACTAGTGTGTGAACTATTTTATATATTTTATAAATACTTTGATTTTCCACATTAACTACTTAATATAAATTGGGTCTAGTTTTTGCCATATTTTTGAAATGCTAAATTACTGCATAATTTTTGGACAGGTTAAGTTCTTGGCACTGTTACCGTGGATTTAAATTGACATAAAACGCACTAAAAAATAACACACACTAGAGGCGCATCATATACATACCTAGCTGACACCAAAACTTCAATTTATACCTACATACCACCTACAAAACATTAAGAACTTTTCTCTATTGTTACACTACCTAAACAAGCTTAGATGAAATAACATTAGGGTTTGTTTCTATAGGTAGACCCATTAAATGGGAAGCTTTATATACTTGGGGACTGCTTTTGTAGGTCCACATAATGAAAAAACTGATGTGAATTAAGTTTAAAGGCATGTTTTTTTCCATTAGTAATTGACATCAATAATTTTTAGACTCTTGTGAATTCTTTTAGTAACTTCTTAATACAAGTAATTTTCTTACCTCGCAAATTTTAGAATGTCAATTTACGTGTCATAACAACATTTATAATAGAAGTTTCAATCGCTCACTATTTTATCCATCTTTAACAGCTTATCTCACTCAAAGATTGCCTAGAAGTGGATAAATATATATAAACCTAAAATCTTAAGCTAAAGTTAAAATGTACATTATTCTAAACCTAATCTTATACATATACATTCCTAGCACCTAAACTTCAAATGTTGCATACATACCACTGAAATCTTATGCACCTACATTCCTAGAACCTAAATTTCAAATGTTACATACATATCAAAATTTTAAAAAAAAAAAAAAAAAAGGCCGAAGTTACCTTTTCCGATCAGCTAGGGTCGCGACGGATTTCTGTGGCCGGAGGGAGGAATGGTGACTGGTGGTTGACCTCATTTTTGACGAGGCTTAACTCTTTTTTTAAGCCTAAGATCTAGCAATATGATTTTCCTTTTGACTATCCTAGAGGACTAATATTGAGACTCACACTATTTAGAAATTAGAACCACTTCTTGACTCCTTGTAGTCTCACATGTGTGGCTTAAAATCCTCATTACTGTTGATTCAATTTGAACCAACATATTGAAACTCAAGTCAAGTTTTTATAAAGATTGGGGATGTTGTAAGAAGACCATTTATACTCAAGAATTTAAGGCGCCATACACACAAAATACAAATCACACACTAGAAGTATCACACATACATGCACCTTATACACGCACACATTATAATTTACACTACGCACAAATTAAAATTCACTTAATTTACAATTCAAATTATTATTATCTTTAGTTAAAATTCAAATTCACATATAAAAAAAGGAAGAATATAAATAGCAAAATAAAAAGTAATATAATAATAATAAAATAATAAATTATTAAAAAATAAATGTATAAATTAATAATCATAATAATAATGATCATAATAATTACAATGAAAATATAATAAATATAATAAAAAAAGAAATCTTAAAAAATAATATCAAAAAAAATAATAAAATAAATAACAATATAATAATAAAATAAAATAAAAAAAATAAAAAATAATGATAATAATAATAACTATAAATATTACACACACACACACACACACACACACATATAACACTTATTTCTCTCCCCATATCTCTCCTTCTCTCCCCCACGTCTCTCTCTCTCCTTCTTTTCACATCACCCCCCTTAGTCCCTCTCCCTATTCCCTCTCCTCAATAAGTACTCCTCCTCCCTCTCCCCACTCCCACTCGTATTCAAGAAACCAACAGCCCCCTCCTCCCATTTATCAATTTCTTCTCCCAACAAAACAAGCTCCAACTCCATTCCTCCTTTTTTTCTTCTCCCCAAGCCTAGCTGTCCTACCTCCGGCAAACTCCTCCTTCCGGTGACGCTTCTGCCAGGTTCCCTTCTTCTTTTCCTTAGCTGCGAATAAAAATTTAAAAAAAAAAAAACAGAAGAAGATTTGCATGTGTACCACCTGAGAGAGGGAGGGGAAACTTTACATGCCACCAATTCTTATGGTTTAGAACAAAAAAAGGTGAAACACAATAAAATTTAAAAAAAAATGATAGTAATTATAATAACAATAAATTATATATATATATATATATATATATATATATATATATATATATATATATATATATATATATATANCTTAATGTTTACCAGAATGAGCGCCAACCTCTGTAAAAGCAGCCTGCAATTACAGTTCTTGAGATTTAAACCTCTTAAAACTTGTTGGAAATAAAAGGCTATTAGCACAGGAAGAATGCTAAGAAAAATGAGGAATAGGACTTCAAAGAGACACTTTTATTTCAATTTTTTTCTTCTTAAATATAAATTCAAACACATTATATTTATTTATACTTGTGACACCCCATTAAAATTGTGTATTTGGATCTAAGCCATATGATTACTATCGACTCTCAAGAATACACTTCTACTAATTGAATTATCTCTATTGGCCGCTTCACTAGATCCCAACTCAAAATGTAGTTCCCATCTTAAGCTCCTTCCAGATCTTCCAGTCTTTCTTTAATTAATCTCACTTGTTCTTCAATTTCATCTTATCATAGTTCCTTCCTGTCAGTTCCTTGAATTGACAATGACGTTTTGCGAGCCTTCTTTGTCAAAATATGTGGTCGATTGATTTCCTAGCTCGACTTCCCTAAGACAGAGATCATATAAAATATTTGTGGCATCCTTGTCCCACATGGCCGAAGATCCAATCTCCTTGCTCTTATTTATTGCTTTATTTACTAGTACAAGGGAATTCAAAAAGGAAACTGTTAAGTAACATTATAAGCGAATAATTGACCAAACAAATAATCAACTCACAACAAATATAAACATATATTCCCTAAACAATTGTAGCATATTGATATGTACAACTCTTGCACTAAAAAATTAAAATTTGTTATGTCACCTAAAATACAATTTTATTTTATGTGATGCATAAACAATTTTTTATATNTGTATATATGTACGCATGTATGTATGTATGTATGTTTGTATGTATGTATATGCATTTATGTTCATAAAAAAATAATAGCATATATACATAACTAAGTAAGTAATTAAGTAATAATAATAAGAATAATAATAATAATATAGATTCATGTAAACCATAATAATAATATATGAGTAATATAGTAGGTAATAATAATATGTAAATCACAAAAATAACGTATAAATAATAATAATTAATTCATAGTAATAATATAAACATAATAAATATTAATAAATAATAATAGTTAAATGATAATAATAATACATCATACATAATACAATAACATACATACAAAATACATAACAATCATCAAACTCAAATGCACTTTCTCAAAAACAACAACAAAGACAATGACGACAACAACAAGAACAAATATCCTTAATTCCTAGGATATTTGCATGATCGTTATCATGTAAATATAAGCCATAAATAATAATATTGGCAGAAAGGAACATTGAATAACATCTCTTCAAAATTGAATCCAAACAATAGGATAGCCCCGGAGGTCATTAAGGTTTTCCTCAATATCTGTGACATTTCCTACATTTCTTCTTTGGATTACATAATAATTATTCTCATTTGAATTTCTCATGTCCGACCTTGAAATTCTCTTTTAAATTCTTGAAGACAAACACCCTGATCTAAATTGAGAATCTTCTTAGATGATCTCGTTCATTTAAGATGTAATTAACTATATGGGTTTGCCTCTATAGGAAGCTTTAGAATAAATATAATATAAATCAAATTTAATCTTTTATAATAGATAGAAGAACTTGTCGGTCAACATAAAATGATTTTGCATATCAAAACGGATGTCATAAATTCTTTAGTTTATTTAATCTAGTCTTACTATCAAATAATGTGTCTACTCCTCGGTATAGATGCACGGTTTATGGTGTCGTGTCCGTTCACTTAAAACTATTTTATGTGTGAGATCGGCTCGGTCTCTTATTTGCAAAATTAAAATACTACTTTTCAAAATTATATATATATATATATGTCTGTGTGTGTGTGTGTGTGTGTGTGTGTGTGTGTGTGTGTTGTGATATATGTATAAAAAATTGAACGATTGATAATGAAACAAAAAAAATAAAATGAGAGAATTTACAACAGAAAAAAACACATAAATTTATGTAGTTCGGTAAATTGCCTATGTCCAAAGAGTTGCATTGGATTTTATTACTCCAGAAATTATAGGGTCGTCGGCTGCCTCGAGAATTGTAAGAAATAAATCTAAATCTTTATTTATCTTCCTACAGTCCAACTGAAATAGAAAAAAAAAAAAAGAAGAGAAAAGAAAACAATGCGTGCAATTCCTTTACTTTTCTTCTCCGCTTTGCCTTTTGTCTTCTTCTACAATTCCTTCATTCTCTTTTGCATGATCTGCGGCCACTTAAGAAGACAAACCCTTCTTCTTCACTTAAGACGGATGGCGGGACCCACCAAGCCTCAAGCACCTGGAAAGAATTTTTTTTATCTCTTCGGCACCAGCTTTCCTATAGCATTTTTTTTTTATGTACACTTTATATTATTTGCTAGAGTCGTTCACATAAATATTAATCTTAATATATTCATTTTTTCTCAAGCTTTATAGAGAGATATTTGCTCAGCACCGATAGAATCAGTAAGAACAAAGAGTTTCTCAGTTGTGAATGTCAAATCAAGATCCAGAACACCAAGGTGAAACTGATCTTGCTCACACCATTCAGAGAAATTAAGTTCATTGAAAATTTGAACATATTTAACTTGTGAATGAAGAGAAACAAAAGTAGTTACTGCAAATAAATAAAACATGCTCGTACATTAATGCTTCAAAAATTAAACTTACATAGATATTCATATAAAATCAAATAATAATAATAATAATAATAATAATAATAATAATAATAATAATAATAATAATAATAATAGCAGTTAATTGAATAGACACGAAGGATAAGAACTCCTTCAGTTAAGACTTAAGAGTCCTATTATGTATTAAAATCACCTTTGGGTGATATAACAATACACAATAATAAACATAATTGATGTTTGAGTTAAATTTAATATAATTGATAATTATTTATACTCAAATTAAATATGTCTATTATCTTTGGATATATAAACATATATTAACTAAATATATAAATAGATCACAATTATATTCAATTATTATAAAACAAATGATCAACCATTGGGTTATCCAGAAATATTATATAATCAATGAATTTTAATATTTTCATAACATAATGTTAAATTATTTCATAACAAACATCACATGCTCGAGAATAATTGAATTTATTTAATTTGACGTCTATTAAACTTAATAATTTGGTCGCTTTGGTGACTAACAAATTAAACATAACATCGATATAAAAAAATATCAATCACATCAATTTACTTTAGCATTAGTGATCTAATTCACAGCAAAAATTTAATACAATTAACATAAATAAATTTATATAAAAAATCATAAATTTAGTAATCAATTCTTTGATATCACATATTAGAATTTATGTTTGAACTTTATGACACAAATTCCAAAAATACATAATAGCCAAGATTTTTTAAATTCATAATTTTTACATATCCATAATAAATTAATACATACCTGTATTCATGATGATAAAGTTTGATCTTGAAAAAAATTGATTTTGAGGAGATGGAGTTTCTCTCTCTAATCCCTTAAAACTTTTTGTACTTTCTGATTGAGGGAAATGTATGGGGTGTGTTAGGAAGAGAGTTGACCATTCTTTGAATTATGCTCTATTTAACCATCATCCATCAAGAGAGTTGCTAACTAATAGGATTTATGATAATTTAATTAATTAATTAATTTTTATTATTAAAATCAATGACATAAGTTAGTAACTCCTATTCGTTTTAGGGATTACATGAGATGCAAAATAAATATCATAAGTTATCATAAGTTATGAGTTAAGAAAATTAATAACTTAAATTATCATGAGTTTCAAAAAATACCATAAGTTATCATAAGTTATGACATAAATTATGAGTTAAAAAAATAAATAACTTAAATTATCATGAGTTATAAAAGAACATAACTTAAGTTTTCATTTATTATGACATAAGTTATGAGTTTATAAAATAAATAACTTATATTATCAAAATAAATCTCTTAAGTTATTAAAATAAATGTGAACCAAAAATAGAAATTTAACATTCACATGCATCTTGCAGTCCAAAAAAGGCCTTCAATTTGATGCTCCAATTATCGTATTTGCACTTATTGAGTGTTGGAAATTGAACGAGAATCATACAGTTGCTCGCTACTCTGTATGTAGAAGGAATCTTATTATGACTCTAATATCACTTTGTTGGAAATAGAATTTTATTAAGTCTTGAGGAATACTAAGAAAGGAGAGGAACAAAACTTGAAGTCACTTTTAATTCAATTTTTTTGTTCTTGATACAATCTCAAACAAGTCACAACTATCTATACTATTGACACCCCTATTAGGATCGTGTCAACACATTTCAATCCTATGTCTACTATTGACTCTCTAAAATACTTTTCTACATAATTCATTAATTACATATTCCAAATTTTCATTAAACACTCTTTTAAAATCTATCTCTAGAATTCTTTAAAACATTCTCCATAAAATGAGTCAATAGAATTTTCAAAGGACTATTCTAAATTATGAGCTCAATTAAAACCCAATTTTATATCAGCCAAAAAATCAGGTTTAATTTTCAACAACCTAACTACTTTCCAATTTTATGTTTGATGCGTGTTAGAAAATTTGCGGCGGAGAGTAATGGATTATCGTCTTAGCGTTTCGTGAGGATTCAGCACACACTTAGATGAAAATGAATTAAGTTGTGATAACAACAGAAGTTTTTACGTAGAAAACTTGTAAAGGGACATCTGTAATCATCAATACAACTGGGTCAGACGCCGTGATTTTTCCCATTATGGGTTTTCCACGTAAAAACTTCCGGTGTTATCACATTTTGATTCATTTTCATTTAAGTGTGTGTTGAATCCCCGTGCAACGCTAAGACGATAATCAATTACTCTACCACCGCGAATTTTCCAGCACACATCAATGTTTTATATTGAATGAAAACGAATGGTTTCATTAAGAAAAATAAAAAAAACAAACCCATAAATGTTAAAAAAATATTTCAAAATTTTAAAGATGACGATTAAAATAGGACAAGAAAATTATATGATGGCATGAGCAAACATTGACAGAAGCCATAAAAAAAAAAAAAATCAAAATTATTTATTTATTTTTAAGAAATCTATACTCAAATTCAAACTTTGAGTTGTAATTCTACCTAATAATACCTACGTTGACTCGATTAAATTAATATAACTTCTCGTACTAGTCTAAACATACATAAGACTATTGGATTAATAAAACCAAAAGAGGATGTCATATCTGTATTATAAAAACACTTGAGCGAATCTATTAATTAGTACTTAATACACAGAATAATAATTCAGAGATCGAAGCAATAAAATGCATGTAATTTGAAGCCGATGCAATAATTAATAAGCTTTTATTACTCATTAGCTGCCTTCTTTATCCTGATCAAGTGCAGAATTTGCATCATCGCTTCTATAATCATAATATTTTGAAACAATTAAGAAAAGCATTAGATTTATGGCATTCAAACCAGCAAGAAATGCGTAGTAGTAATCCAGATGAGATGAATTCAAATTATCCTGAACCCATCCTTTTCCTCCATCCCTTGCCGTGATCTTCGTTACCGTTGAAAGAAGGAAAGTACTGATTAAGTTCCCAATGCCAAAGCTTGAAGTGAAGAATGAAGCGCCCAAACTCTTCATGCTTTCTGGTGCTTGATCATAAAAGAATTCCATCTTACCAACCGCCACAAACACTTCTGCTNGCTGATGAAGTTCCCAATGCCAAAGCTTGAAGTGAAGAATGAAGCGCCTAAACTCTTCATGCTTTCTGGTGCTTGATCATAAAAGAATTCCATCTTACCAACCGCCACAAACACTTCTGCTATCCCCATCAATGCAAACTGAGGAAGGAGGATCAAAATGTTTGGAGGAGGCTCAAGAGATCTCGCTCTGCCCAACCTCCATCTCTCTACTAATGATGCGCCCAGCATGATAATGATATGCATGGCTAAGCCAATTCCAATCCTTTGTAAGAACGTGAGACCGCGAGGATTGTTGGTATGCTTTCTGGCCACTGGCACGAAGAATCGATCGTAGGCTGCCGCGCCTACTAAGATGGAGAGGACGAAGACTGCAGAGAGATTGGCTGGAGGTAATTTGAAGTGAAGCCCGGCCAGGTTTTGATCCAAGGTGGTTCCTTGTTTGATGAATAGAGTGAGCACCTGAGCCACCATCACACTCGGCATAATCGTAACGATAAACATTGGGAATAACCTGATGATTTGCTTCGTTTCCTCCACCTGAGAAAAGGGACAAAACATCCACGGAATATCTGAGGAGCTGCTGCTGCTGCTGTTAGTTTTTACAGCGGCTTTGTCAAAAAATTTTAGAATTGATGAAAATATTGTCTGATTATTTCTGCTCTTATTTTGCTTCAAATGCAGCTCTGAGTCGAGTNCTACTGCTGTTAGTTTTTACAGCGGCTTTGTCAAAAAAATTTAGAATTGATGAAAATATTGTCTGATTATTTCTGCTCTTATTTTGCTTCAAATGCAGCTCTGAGTCGAGTNTTAGTTTTTACAGCGGCTTTGTCAAAAAAATTTAAAATTGATGAAAATATTGTCTGATTATTTCTGCTCTTATTTTGCTTCAAATGCAGCTCTGAGTCGAGTTCATGGAGATCATTAATGGAATCTTGATCGGGAAGGGGTACCCGCCATTTTCTGGTTGCTGCAACCAAGACTTGTGCTATTCTGGTGAAGGGGCTACCAGAAGGAACCTTGTGCCTGTACAGAGGAGTGCCGAAAATGAAGACCAGTATCGAAATAGCCAAAGCTGCTCCTGCTATGGCATATCCAAGTAACCAGCTCACATTACTCTCGATATAGATGAGCACGATGGTGGCGAAGAGGTTCCCAAGGGAGATGGCGAAGGCCCTCCAGTTAAAAAATGACATCTTTTGGGCTCGTTCCTTGGGTTCAAAATTATCAAATTGTTCTGCGCCTAAGGCCACGCAGTTGGCCTTCGATCCTGCCACCCCAAAAGCAATTGTATAGAGCGCGGAATAGAAGAGGGTTATCTGAAACCGCTGCGTCAGANAGAAGAGGTTCCCAAGGGAGATGGCGAAGGCCCTCCAGTTAAAAAAAGACATCTTTTGGGCCCGTTCGTTGGGTTCAAAATTATCAAATTGTTCTGCACCTAAGGCCACGCAGTTGGCCTTCGATCCTGCCACCCCAAAAGCAATTGTATAAAGCGCGCAATAGAAGAGGGTTATCTGAAACCGCTGCGTCAGATTTTTGCAGCCTTCATCTTTGGATGAATGACAGGGTGGTGGTCGGAGAGCGGGGAGCGAGGCTGTCAGGATCAGAAGGCTCATGCCCTGCCATAGTTCATTAATTCATTTCATGCTTATAAATGTGTTATTAATCTAATCTATTATAAATATATATATATGTATATATTTGATATGTAACATTAAATCATGATGGGGAATGGTAGTACATAATTAAGTACCAGGAAGTAGATGATAAAGGAGATTATGCAAGTCCAGTATCGGCCAAGATAAGCGTCTGCAATGAATGCGGCTAAAATAGGTGTCATCATTACAGTTCCCATCCAGTTCGTAACATTATTTGAAGAAGTTACAGTGCCCTGATGGAGCACATCTGTAAGGTAGAGAATCAGATTTGATGCGATGCCATAATAAGCTAATCTCTCTAAAGCTTCAGAAACTGCAAATTTTGAAAAAAATTAAAACTTTAGCAAGCTAATATAACATAGGAATTTAATCTTTGTAATTTTTAGTTCAGCAATGATTGAATGTACCGAGAACGAAGGAACATGCAGCCNAATTTGATGCGATGCCATAGTAAGCTAATCTCTCTAAAGCTTCAGAAACTGCAAATTTTGAAAAAAAATTAAACTTTAGCAAGCTAATATAATATAGGAATTTAATCTTTGTAATTTTTAGTTCAGCAATGATTGAATGTACCGAGAACGAAGGAACATGCAGCCCATCTGCCTCCTTTTGCTCGACAGCATGGTCGGCCCTTCAGATCCACTGTTCCATCCTTTGTGTACTCATCTCTTTTGCTGCACCTTTCCTCATCCGCCATTGCAGAGGAGAGTGAAAGCAGAAACTAATGAGGTTTGGGGCGATGAAGGAGATAGTTCCATTGGTATTTAAACCGTTATATCCCAAATTATGACGTAATCCACATTTCTTTGTTCTTTCTACTTTCATCGGGACCGGGCATGTAATTTCTTACAAAATTAGTAAAAAACATCCAAATTATTATTATTTTCTTGCTTTTTCGGGAAGTTGGTGCCGCATAAATTATAAAGAACTACTTTTGAAGTAATGGAAATCTTTCTACAATANCTGGTATTTAAACCGTTAGATCCCAAGTTATGACGTAATCCACATTTATTTGTTCTTTCTACTTTCATCGGGACCGGGCATGTAATTTTTTTACAAAATTAGTAAAAAATATCCAAATTATTATTATTTTCTTACTTTTTCGGGAAGTTGGTGCCGCATAAATTATAAAGAACTACTTTTGAAGTAATGGAAATCTTTCTACAATANGTATATATTTGATATGTAACATTAAATCATGATGGGGAATGGCAGTACATAATTAAGTACCAGGAAGTAGATGACAAAGGAGATTATGCAAGTCCAGTATCGGCCAAGATAAGCGTCTGCAATGAATGCAGCTAAAATAGGTGTCATCATTACAGTTCCCATCCAGTTCGTAACATTATTTGAAGATGTTACAGTGCCCTGATGGAGCACATCCGTAAGGTAGAGAATCAGATTTGATGCGATGCCATAATAAGCTAATCTCTCTAAAGCTTCAGAAACTGCAAATTTGAAAAAAAATTAAACTTTAGCCAGCTAATATAATATAAAAATTTAATCTTTGTAAGTTTTTAGTTCAGCAATGATTGAATGTACCGAGAACGAAGGAACATGCAGCCCATCTGCCTCCTTTTGCTCGACAGCATGGTCGGCCCTTCAGATCCACTGTTCCATCCTTTGTGTACTCATCTCTTTTGCTGCACCTTTCCTCATCCGCCATTGCAGAGGAGAGTGAAAGCAGAAACTAATGAGGTTTGGGGCGATGAAGTAGATAGTTCCATTGGTACTTAAACCGTTAGATCCCAAATTATGACGTAATCCACATTTAGTTGTTCTTTCTACTTTCATCGGGACCGGGCATGTAATTTCTTACAAAATTAGTAAAAAATATCCAAATTATTATTATTTTCTCGCTTTTTCGGGAGTTGGTGCCGAATAAATTACAAAGAACTACTTTTGAAGTAATGGAAATCTTTCTACAATAAATCATAAAGTATTAGTTATAACTGAGAAATAGATAATTGAGGAATCTTTCTAAGAAAATTATTAATGAGGAATCTTTCTAAGAAAATTATTAAGTGTTAAACTATAATTCTAAGACAAAAATTAGTGACGTATATTTCCAGACAAGTAAAATGTATTGATGCATGGCCTTCTTCATATTGACTTTCCTCGAATATAAATAAACTGTATTGCTGATTTTATTTATTTGGTGCTTTTTTTTAACATTAATGATGCAATGTATGAATAATAATTTAACTCTATTTATGGGCTTGTACAAAAATGTCATTTATCTCCCTACTTGTTCGCAATTAGTGTGGAAGAATTATCATGTGTTGTAATCAGTATTTTGTGCAAGACTTACAGTTATAAGCTGATCTCACTCAACAAGATGAATATCTCCACACTTATTTTCTGAAGATGATGTATACTACTATCAAATGTATGATGAATGCTACAATTCTCTTCAAACATAGGATGGGATCATAAGTAACTTTGGACAATTTGAATATTGTCTTTTTAAAATTGGTTGAGATTTTCTAACATCTTGTGAATCTCTTTTTATGACAGAGGCTTTTCTGCCGCTAGACAAAATTTATTTTTATGGTTAACTATTTTTTTTATGTTAGGAGACTTGGCTCCCGTTCTACTAAAAATAAAATAAAAAATTTATGTAAAACTTATAATATATTTTCTTAAAAATTAATCAAGTTTGCATGGCTCTTGGATTTAACAATTTTTTTTATAACAATGTTAACAAAATTTGGATATTTTGGAAGAATTGTTTAAAAGTTTAGATTATGCATGATCATCAATAAATTGTTAACACTAGATATTCCTACAATAATTTTAGCATGGCATGCTCCTATGTGTATGACTCTTATTTGGATTGGGTGTTTATCTTTGTTATATTATATGATATAATCTTCTAACTCACTTGATCCCCCTTGGGCGGTTGGTGATTTCAACACCATTACTAAGATATCTAAAGTGTTCACACATTTTAATAATTTGATCACACATTAGTTACAACTCTGTCACTAGAGCTACTACAAATAAAATTACATTTTATGTATTCAATTTTAATTCTACTCAAATGAAGGCCTTCGAAATCCAATTTAGACCACCATAATTCAAGTTTTTCCTAAGCTTTCTCTCTAGTCTTATCCACGAGAAGGATATCATCAGTGAAAAACATACATCAAATTACATCCTCATATAAATATCCAGTAAGAGCATCCATAACTAAAGCAAAAAATATATGTGCTTAAAGCCGATCCCTTATGTAATACAACTAAAATAGGAAAATATTTGGTCAATCCTCCTATTGTTCGAACACAAGTAGCAGCTATATTATACCTATCTTTATTGACTTGAATATAAGTCATATAACCACATTTCTTCTCTAGAACTCTCATCGTAAGATTTTTCTAAATCAACAAAAATCATATGTAGATTCTCTTTATTCTTTCTGAACTTCTCTATCAAACCTCTCAATAAATATATAGCTTCCTCAGTAGACATGTTCGACATAATTCTAAATTGATTATGAGAAATCTTTATAATATGTTTTAACTTATGTTCAATTACACTCTTTCATATTTCAAATTAAGAAAAAAAATTGGGCCCAAATTGGGGCTAGACATTGTCAAGATTAACACTGATTGTTCGGTCAAATCATATGCTTGAGGTTGTGAAGGCCTTTTTCGTTATCATGGTGGTTCTACCATTTTTGTTTTTATTGGTCTCTTACCTCAATCCTT
This sequence comes from Phalaenopsis hybrid cultivar, assembly GCA_002079205.1. Taxonomy (NCBI): domain Eukaryota; kingdom Viridiplantae; phylum Streptophyta; class Magnoliopsida; order Asparagales; family Orchidaceae; genus Phalaenopsis; species Phalaenopsis hybrid cultivar. The sequence continues at coordinate 29,096 of JXCR01120540.1, forward strand.
TGTTAAATTCATGGAGCTTGTTGTTATCAGATATAGCCTTTAAATTGTTCTTGCTTTACACTTACTTTAAATTTGGATTGAAGGGGACTCTTTATCAATATATAACCTTTTGGTGGATAACTGTATTGTTGAGCATTATAAATCTATCTTCTTTAATATTATTCAGAAGATTAAATATTTATTACAAAATTTTAAGTTTTTCATATCTCATATTTATAGAGAAGGCAATACTTGTGCTGCTTTTCTAGCTAATCTTGGGGTTGATTTACCAGTTATATTGATGGATTACTCATATATTGATCTTCCTAAAGAGTTTAAGGGGTTGATCAACTTGTATAAGATTAGTTTACCATATGTTAAGAATTGATATTCAGTCTAGTATTCTTAGTACTTCTATTCTGGTTTATTTTTAGAACTATTATGATATTATCTTTTCTATTCATGTCTAGTATGGATGGGAAATTTAAGTCATCATATCGAGCTTTTAAATAATTCACCACTAGTGTGGGATATATCTATTATTTTTGGAAGCTTGTGATGATTTCACTTACCTATTACTGGTTTTAACTTTCTAGTAACATCAAATTTGTTTGATTAAAATTTTTATCTTTTTTTTTATCCTTGTCTAGTTTTGAATGATGATGAGATGTAATGTCTCTGCTACCATGGGGACACATCCATTCATAAGGCTGCTTGTTTTTTGTTTGTACCCTTTTGGTGGATAAATCCATGGTGCCCACCTCTTCTAAATGACATTAATATGTGTGAATAAAGTTGAACGAAATCCACCAAGGATATTAGACTCATCCTAAGTTATCTAGTAAAGATATTCAATGCTAATAACATATGCAGATAAAGTTGAATGGACCTAAGATTATCTATTAAATTATTGACCCCTCATTTATCCACGAAAAAGGATGTAAGACATACAAAAATTTGAAGATAATCATATATTATCGTCGGATTTGCCTTCATTTTTTTCTGATAAGTCCAATGTAAATTTACTCAATTTATGAAGTGTGTGTTGGTCATAATTGGTCACATAAGATATAATGGTAAGTTGTGATCACATATATATGTTGCAGGGGCCGAGGTCGAAAGTTATACGAGTTGTGGACCATGTAGGCTATAGTTAGCCATGTTGGTCGTAATGGTGAGTTGTGATGATGTATATAAGTCACATGAGCTATAGTTAAGAGCTGCACGAGTTGTGGATCACTTAGGTCGTAACTGATTATGTGGACTATTGTAGTGAGCTATGATGACGTCTGTATGTCGCAGTGACTGGAGCCGAGGGATGTACAAGCTGTGGAGCACATAGGTCATAGTTGGTTATGAAAAATGTAGTTGCTGGTTGTGATGATGTCTATAGGCTGCATAGACTAGAGTTGGGAGCTACACGAGCTATAGAACAAGTAGACAACAATTGGTAATGTAGTTCATAGTGCCGAGCTATGATGATGTATGTAGACTGCAGAGGCTGGAGTCGGGCACTACGTGAGTAGTGGACCAAGTAGGTTGTAGTTGGTCACATAGACCATAGTAGTGAGTTGTGATGACATCCATTGGCCTCAGAGGCCGAAGTCAGAAGTCGCACGGGCTGTAGACTATGTAGGAAATAGTGGTGGGCTGTAAAGACATAGCATTAAGAGCCTATAGAGGTCGTTGTCTTCAGAGTGCATTATTATATAGTCTTTGGGAGGCTTCATTGAATTGTATGCAGAGTACATTTTTACGCCATCATCAGAGTGTTTCGTTGCAACTTATTCAGGGTACACTGTTACTCTATGTTTGGGAGAAGTCATTGCACCATATGTGGAGTGCATTTTTTTGATGTCTCGTTACTCTGTAATGTACGACAGAATTTCACAACACATGTTGTGATTCTGAAAGGGGTTTCGTTGCAACAAATTAGGGGCGGCCAATAGTGTTCGATGATGGCCGAAGGGTTGTGGTTGACAGTTATCTGTGGCTGCAAGAGTGGGAGGTATTCATTGGATTTGCAGTGTAGAATCAATTTTGGACTTCAACTCCTCCTCTAAGCTTTAGTCTTGTTTTGGCTCAAGGTCTCCCACTTTCAAGAGGGAGTAGGAATTTAGTTATAGAGTCCAAATTACAAATAAAGAAGAAATCCATACCACTCTATGTGACAGCCCAAAAAAATTCCCTTGATTTAATGGCATCTAATGGACCTTTAAGTGCATTACTAATGTTAGAATTGAGTGATTATGGGCTCATTTGATTTGTCTTGATAAGATGCTAGATTTGACTATAAACATGTTAGATTTCGAATTCTCTTTGCTCTTCAAATTATGAACTTAAAGCTTCCAAAAGCATTTTTACAATGTGATATGGGCTTGATTTGATTTATATTGGACCAATTTTGATATCATAGAGTTAATCTCATTGAATTGATCAGTTTGACTATAAATTTGCTAAAAGTAAAGTTTTAGATGGCTTTAATCGAAGTTTGAACATTTCTTGTTCAAAAAATTACTTCGAGATTCGTGTCACGCCATGAGATTCGTGATATGCATCAAGATTTGTGTGAATGATGAAAATTTGTTGATGGCAGACATATCACTTCTTATTACGTTCAAACAACACATAATACCCCAAAAGCATTATTAGACTTTTCCCAATCAAACACTTTGATGCCTTATTCAAGAGAAATCTTTTTTAAGGGATGCGATTAACTTATTCTGTCATAGCTTTAAAATATCTTCATCTCGTTGTCATATTTTTTAAATTTACTTAAAAGAAAAAAATAAAAATTATCAATATTTTTGTTGTTTTCCCAATGCAAATAAGTAATAATCTAAATCAAAATTGATTTAAATGAATGTCGTATTATCGATGTAGCCTTCAAATAGAGTTCACTAGATCTAAACCTCTAAAAAGCAAGCAACTTTAATGTTTTCTATTTAATGAAATAAAACGATGGACTTTCATTAAAAAAATAAAATTAAAACCCATAAATGTTAACTGCTTTCATTTCCTCCCTATAAAATAATTCAAAATTTTTTATGATGACCATTAAAAGAAAATAAAATTTATATACTAAAAAGCAAATATCCACGTCATCATCTACGAATCATTTCATTTTGGAAAGGAATATGTTCAACCCACTTCATATTTTGTAGTTATATCTTGGAAAGTTAACATGCATGCCCGACAATTGTAATGTGTTTATATCTCTAACGACTAAAATTTGATATTTTTATTTATATTTTTTTTCACAATATAAAAGTTTTCATAAGAAGATGCATTTAATTTTTTTTAAAAAGAATTACAGTGATATAATCGATGTTGTCATATATATATATATATATATATATATATATATATTATAATATAATATTGATATGTCATCAATAAACTCTCCATTAACTGCACGACTCTAATTATGAGTCATCCAAAACATCGATTTTAGGAAACCTATGATCAAAAAGACCGACTTGATGAGACGAACTTATTGATGTAAAAACTAGTCCAATCAGAGTCAAATCAAGCTCATATCAGGTCATTAAACCATTATTGGAAGATTTCATAACACATTTGTAAGGTCAAACAAATGTCGAATCTGACGAGTTTATAGTCTAATTGAGCATCTCGATAAGAAGAATCCAACGAGCTAACATTGCTCAATTCCGACAGCATTAAATTACTCAAACGTCCATCAAACTCAATCTGATCGAGGGAAGCTTTTCGGACCATTCGATTAAAATGATTCATATTCGTGCATTAATTGCACCCAAAACACTTTAAATAGAGTCTCACTCCTCTCATAAAGAGGGAGCTTGAGCCTTGGGAGAGAACTTGAGGTTTTGAGGATAAGATGAATTCCAGCACCATCCCTGCTGGCGACAACTCAGCCATCATCGATCGTCGTTGATAGTCGTCGACCACTGTCGACGGTTGTCGACCATCATTGGCCATCGTAAGCCACTGACCATCTCTGTTGACCGTCGTCGAATACCACAAATCGTCGTCGACCTTTGCCGACCGCTGTCAACAACACCAACCACCGTCGAGCACTTTTTTCACTATTAATCACCACTAACCATCGTAGCCCACCGATTACCAATGTCGATCATTACCAACTAGACGTCATCAGTCAACGTTGTGATTTGAAAAATTTAGTAACATTTTTCGTCGGCGAGACACGGGATTTCTGTAATCTTCAATCAATAGTTGATTTTTATAATTAGACCAGACCCGTGATTTTTTCTTTTACGAACTTTACACGTAAAAACTTGTGGTGTCATTATTGGTTGTTTCTTTCAACTGAGTGTGTGCTAAATTTTCGTACAAATCTGAGACATAATCCAAAATCTACCGTCGTGAATTTTCTATCATGCATCGAATATATTATAAAAACTATATGGTATGTATGTAACCTAAAATATTTTCTCTATATAATTATATTATTTTTTCAGAAAATTAGATAACACAAAGTACGACCTGTATAAATTAATTTTACTTTTCCCACCGGTCTACAAATATGAGAAATGAATAAAAAAAAAAACGTCTTATATCGGTATCGTATATCGGTATCATGGTAGCTTTCTGAAGGAATCTATTAAGAACGTAAAACGCGGAAAATTATTACAGAGGGGCGGGACCCACTCTCCTCCTAGCCGTCCACAGTCCGATAGTTATCCCTAAAACACAGAATACTAGTTCAAAGTTGGATGTAATCTTTCAAGAGAAGAAGCAGGCCAGCCAAGACGAATTCCAAGCCCGCGTAGCTATTGCATTTGATTCATCACTTGCTGCCCTCCTTCTCCCGATCAGATTCACAACTTACAGTAACACATCTATAAACATAGAACTTAGAAACGGCTAAGAAGATTAACAGATTTACCGCGCTCAAACCAGCTAGAAGTGCATAGTAGTAATCCAGATGAGATGAATTCAAGTTATTCTGAACCCATCCTTTTCCTCCGTCCTTTTCAGTGACCTTCGATACTGTGGAAAGAAGGAAACTGCTAACGAAGCTCCCAATACCATTGCTTAGGAAAAAGAATGAAGCCCCCATGCTCTTCATGCTCTCCGGTGATTGATCATAAAAGAATTCCATCTTGCCAACGGCCGCGAACACTTCGGCTATCCCCATCAATGCGAATTGTGGAAGGAGAACAAACATGGTTGAAGGGCTAGTGCTGCTCTTACGACTTAATCTCCATCTCTCTACTAACGCTGCCCCCAGCATGATAAAAATATGCATGACTAATCCGATCCCAATCCTTTGCAGGAATGTGATTCCGCGAGGATTGTTTGTGTGCTTCCTCGCCAATGGCAACAACAATCTGTCGTAGACTACAACACCTACTAAAGTGGAGAACATGTAGACGGCAGAGAGATTGGCTGGAGGTAATTTGAAGTGAGGCCCCATTCTTGGATCTAAAGCAGTGCCTTGTTTGACGAAGATTGTAAATACTTGAGCCATCATCACACTCGGCATAATCGTCACCATAAACATTGGAAATATTCTAATAATTTGCTTTGTTTCCTCCACCTGAGAAACTGGGCAGGACATCCATGGACTATCTGAGTTGCTGCTATTAGTTTTTACAGCGGCTTTGTCAAAAAACTTCAGCGTTAATGAAGTTGAGAGCACATGGCGATCATTAGTGGAGTCTTGATCAGGGAGTGCTACACTAGATTTTCTTATGGCTGCCACCACGACCTGAGCTATTCTGGTGAAAGGGCTTCCAGAAGGCAGCTTATGCCTGTAAAGTGGAGTGCCAAGCACGAAGACCAATAGGGAAATGGCCAAAAAAATTGTGGCCATTGTGTACCCAAGTGACCAACTAACATTATTTTCGACATATATTAGCAGTGTAGTGGCTAAGAGGTTGCCAAGTGAGATGGCAAAGGTCCACCAATTGAAGAAGGAGATCTTCTGTGCCTGTTCCTTGGGATCAAATTTATCAAATTGCTCGGCGCCAAGGGCTGCAGAGTTGGCCTTCAATCCTGCCACCCCAAAAGCCATGATATAGAGCGCATAATAGAAGATACTTATTTGAGAATTCTCTTTGCAATTTTCCTGGCTGGATAAATCGCAAGTTGGTGGTCTCAGAGCTGGAAGCGAGACTGTTAAAGTCAGAAAGATCATGCCCTGCCACAGCACATGATACAAGTTTATTAATTATGTATTGATAGTGTGACCATGAACAATTAATCAAGAGATACATGGATCGAACCGGAAGGTAGATGAAGGAGCAGATAATGTAAGTTCGGTACCGTCCGAGATAAGAATCTGCAATGAATGCAGTGAGGACAGAAGTCATCATTATAGTTCCTAACCAATTTGTGACATTGTTTGCAGATGTTACAATGTCTTGATGAAGAACATTTGTGAGGTAAAGAATCAGATTTGGCGCAACGCCAAAAAAGGACATTCTCTCCAACGCATCTGAGGCTGTAATTAGTTAATTTGTTTATTTAATTAATTTTGCAAACTAATAAATATTAAACTTATTAGTTTGTTCAGATGTAAACTAATTACCGAGAATGCATGAACTTGCAGCCCATCCGCCTCCTTTTGCTCTAAGGAATGGCCGTCCCCTGAGATCCACTGTTCCATCCTTTGTGTACTCATCCTCCCTATGCTCGTCATTGCCCTTCTCTTCGTCCGCCATTAATGCTGAAGAGAGATGTTCTGAACTCCAATGAAGACCTATTTTACATATATATAATGCCGGAATTGCTTTCATCGGACATCTTTCTGTTAACAAGCAGAAGAGACAAACTTTAGAAATATGCCGTCATTAGTTTTATCTTGCAGCCACCTGGAATTTGGAAACTTGCAATAAATTAAATAAGTTGTGGCGTGAAGTGCTCCTGCACCAACAAGTGGCAATATGGAAAATTTACAGGCATACCTCATTTGTTAGTTCTTACACGTTCATTTCTTTTCATATTTACGTTTTAAACTACTGTCATAAGCAAATGTGATCTGGGAAAACCAATTCCATATCATATTTAACTATAAAAAAGGAGACATTAAAATTTATCATACAGGACTTGAGATAAAATTTAAAAAAAAACTTCAACTTTTTTTAAAATTTAAGAAAATGTAAAACTTATCATTGCTGATGCATGTTTGCTTATGATCGCTAACATATGTCAATAATGTAATACTAGCATGAATGGTACATTCAAAGGATAAAATCGCTTAAAAATACACAATTATAAATGTTATTTGATTATAGTGAGTATTAGAAATATAAATATGCTAGATTCAAATTTTTTTTAGATTTTAGGCGTTTGGGTNTTCAATAATGTAATACTAGCATGGATGGTATATTCAAAGGATAAAATAGCTTAAAAATACACAATTATAAGTGTTGTTTGATTATAGTGAGTATTAGAAATATAAATATGCTAGATTCAAATTTTTTTTAGATTTTAGGCATTTGGGTAGAAGAAAAAAAAACTTAGTAATTTTTTTAGCATTTTAAAATTTCACATTTAAATTGTATTTAGCTTATTTGGATTTAGACTAGCCATAAAGAAAGCTGGTGATATCCTCCCTCAAAAATCAATGACTCACGACCTAATTACGCGCAGAGAAGCGTCTTTATGCAACCTCTTCCCTCTCTAAGGTACGCTCACTCAACATCCCTTTGGGCGTAAAGCCAACGAGGATACAATTACCGCAACCAAGGTATGACAAACAGTGCGCCCGAGTCATGAAGAAGGAATATAAAATCATATTCTATGTGCAGAAGAGAAAAGTCATACCCAAGTAGTGATAAATCAACTTTATTAGCATAAATAAAAGAAAATTAACATTTTATTAACAATTAAACTTATTATTACAACCTAATAATGTGGCAGAACGACAGCTACTGAAAAAGAAATTGAAAGAATAATTATACAAGCAATCTACTTGTATACACAAATACGGTTATACGAGAATTTTTTTTAAATTTTCTTGAATATAGCTCACCCACCGAAGAGGCTAAATCGAGCCCACCTGCGGAGTGGTTGAATCGAGCCAACCTGCCGGAATAGTTAAATCAAGCCCACCTGCTTAAGTGGTTGAATCTTTTTCTCTTGAAAGAATAGCCTATCTAACTTGTGAGAGGGTAATTATCGGAGAGGGTCATTATGACAGTAAGGACATCTGATGCACCAAAAATATATGTATTTTTTAACCTATATTTTATACACATTTTTTGTGATATTGCGATTTAAAGAAATGTATTTTTCATGTTTTTTTGCAGGTTGTTGATTTTTTAGACTTGAAGCAGAAACAAAGCAAAAAGAATGGAATTTAGAACAAAAATAGAGATTTAGAAGAATTACTTAGCGCCGACGATGCCAGAAGGATGTCAGACGACGCAAGTCTATAGAAAGGATACAGAACAAGACTCCGTGCCGACGACGCCAAACTGGGCGCCGACGGCGCCATTTGACAGAGACTTGGGAATTAATTAGTAGAGCACTAGCGCCGACGGCGCCAGGATGGGCGTCGACGGCGCTTATGTAGGTGGAAGCCTTGTTTCTAGAAGATTCGATGAATTTAGACATTTTTTGAAGAGTTTTTGGATGTGTCTATAGGAGAATCAATCTAGGCTCTATTTAGGGTCAAAATTTGATGAGAAACCCTCCCCTTTCACACTATTTCAACTTCTTCCACTCAATTCAGTTTCCTCTTCACACACCAACATTCCACGCCATTCCACACCATTAGTTAATTATAGTTTCAAGTTTTTTTTGGTGAGTTTAAATATGAATTCTTCTCTAAAGAATGTTGAAGGGAAGATAAGTGAGAGATTTCTTCTTCCTATATTTCCTAAGAGAGACTACAAAGAATTTTCTTTGAGAAATAGCTTCAGATAAGTGTTGTTTATTTATTATTGTTGTATGAATTTTTTTTTATATATGAAATCTGTGTTTTGTTGTATCTTTATCATGAAGTTTGAGTAGTTTCCTTTACCTTTCTCCCTACTATGAGATTTAGTAAAATGAAGAGATAATGAGGATGTGTCAATGTTAAAATTTAAAATAAATGAAGAGATAATGTTGTATCAACTCCACTTTTAATTTACTTTTTGATCTGGTCAATTGAATTGTTAAAATATGTTGTTAAACATATGATTCGGGAAATTGAGTATGAGTTCTACACCAGAGTGAGAATCACATTTAAGTCCATAATGAGTATTTTTTTCATGGAATTAAGTGCAAATAAATAGGAAAATATACTTTGTTGGGTGTAGAATTGGAAATTTCGAGGGTGACAGACTAAAAATCCCAATTTGATCTTAGTGTTTAAAAACTAGAGCGAGAGTTAGCCTTCAGGGGGAAGGGAAGTGAGAGCTCTGGAGTGGGAACCAGTATCCTCCTAGCCTAGCCACAGATTCAATGACTAAACCTAAGATTAGCCAATGATTTTCTATAACACTTAATCAAGGTAGAGAATTAAAATTGCTCATATTTGACACAATATATATAAACCAATTATCTCATCTCATTTCACCAAAACTCATTGTAGTGGAAAAGATGTTTTTTCATATTAGAAAACTTCATCACATAAACTTAATTTAGTAGTTATTAATTTTAAAACATGCTTTTAAATTTTGCTTGTAGTAAATAATTTAGCTTTGATAGTATCTTAAACATTCAAAATTGGTGACAATAATTTTGTTTGATTTCCATAAATTTCCTAATTAATTTATCATTTTAAATTCAAACCTTCCCCGTGAGATCGATATTTGGGACTTAAACAGAAAGTCTTATATTACTTGATAACGATATGTATACTTGCGTAGAATCTCAATCTTAAGAGCTTAACATTATTATTACTAAAATACCACATCAAGTTTTTGGCACCGTTGTAAAGCAGAGTCAACTTTATAAATTTTACACAACCATATTCAACGGGGATCAACATCTCATATCCATTATTAGAAGTGTCACTAAACATTTGAGACTCTGCATTTTCACCTTCACACCATGGATGGATGATATGCTAGCACCGCCTGACATCTACTTCGCAGTATTTTCATCAAAACAAAAGGGAAAGACGTCGTACGACATAAAGTGCATATCATTTATTATTTTATTGCATTTCACCCTTGTTTAAAAAAAGAAAGCAAAAAAAGAAGATAGCAGGGGACTTTTGGACTTTTCTAAAGAGAAATTTCTCGCACTTTCTCTCTCTTAAATCTTGTAACTCAGGGAAACTCTAGAGGCCAAATTTTTTCATCTCACCAGAGATATAAATTAAATTTGAGGCTACCCATCCATTAATTCTCTCTCTCTCTCTCTCTCTATTTCTCTTTCTGTATCTCTCTCTCTAAGTGATATAAGGTCTTTATTAGGTTGTATGCATTTACGAACAATACAATACTCTTTGTCTCAAAATAATTCAATATTCTGAAAAATGTTGTCAATGTGGAGTTGATACATAAACTCTACAAGAACATCATTTTCACCTTAAGTAAGATCAAGGAGAATGATGGATTGAACTAGGGAATTCGTGCTTTTGTAAATCAACGAGCTGAAAAAATAGACACTACAGGAAAACTAGTTATAGCTGACGACATAATTAACAATTTTGTAAGTGCCTAAAATAATGTTTCACTTTCCTACAATTTCGTAATGGAATACCAGGGAGTTAATTTATGGCTGCATAACTACTTCTCAAGCCGTCAGTTATCTCAAAAATTATCTGACATCATATTTAGATGTTTTGACCGTATAAATTGTTGGTTAAACATTGAGGGAGGAGGGAAGGGATGGAATTTGTAGTCTTCCTCGCGACTAAGAGCCAAAAGTCATTGGTAATTAATGAAGTCGATTTTCCTAGGTCATAAACTGACGAGCATTTGATGACAACCGATGGTTTTAAATGCCAGCTATGATGTTGTATAGAACTGATTGCCAAAAATATTAAGTAATTAATAGAGTTGTTTTTCCTAGCTCATAAATTGACGTACTTGCAATGATAATTGATGGGTTTAAACGTCGATTATGATGTTGTTTAGAACTGATGCTAAAAATTATCGATAATTAAAGGAGTTATTTTTCTTGTACCATAAACCAAAGAGTGTGATGACAACCAACGGCTTTAAACGTCAGTTATGATGTTGTTTAGAACTGATGGTTAAAAATCATGTCCAAGCAATTGTGGAGGGTCTTTTTCAGCGAAGCCAAAAGCCTTTACTTCCGCCTTTATTCTCTTAAATGTGCCCGAACCCTTCTTCGCTGCCCTCCCTAATTTTGTCCAAAACCCTCGCCTTCTTAGCTAGCTAGGAAGACAATGATGGGATCACAACTTGCAATCACAATTTGAGATAGTTGGGAAGATAATGAATAGATTGCAACTCATAGAGACAACCGAAACTCTCATCTTTCTCTTGCTTCAACTCCGCTCTTACCAAAAATAATTGGGTTAGCTAGGAAGGTATGCTTGTTCGCACCATTCTTTCTTTTTGCTCATGCTCAACTTCTTTAATCCTCCTCTCCAGATTTCGCCCTAAATTCCTCCCAATACAAATGTCATTTGAGCTAGCATGGAAAGGCAACGATAGAATCATGACTGACAGAGACCAACAAAACTCTCATTTTTCTCATCCTTCCGCTCCAATCCTACCTTTAACCAGTGAGGAAGGTAAGCTTGCTCACGCCTTTCTTCCTCTTCACTGAAACCAGTGAGGAAGGTAAGCTTGCTCACACCATCTTCCTCTTTAATTAGCTTGTTTAGGTATGATATGTGTACGTAAGGATATAAGAATTGTGTGCTATGTATATAAATGTATTCTAATTATTTAGGTTAACACGAACAAGTCTTGTTAGGTCTACTTCTACCTTTCTTAACTTAATTCAAACCTAAAACATATATTCTCCTAGCTAGATCACCAACCCTCTTTCACGGATAAATTTGTTTTGCATTTTGTCTCCAAGTGCAAAGGGTAATTAGAATGACATAAGTAATGACATTAGTGTTGGATTTTATGGATTCTGGCAAATTAAATAAATCCAGATTTCAGTAATTTGGGCATTAAGTTATTGTCTGGCAACAAATGACATTTCAATTATTAGGTTTTACTCAATCATGTAAATCTAGATTTATTAAATTCAAAAAGGGTTAAATCTCAATACTGTTGGGTAGTCGGCAAAGTTAAATCTCAATAATACATTTGTTTGTAGAATTTACCAAATCCGAGCTTTAAGTGCCAAATCCGTGAAATCCAGATTTACGGAATCCGCGATTCTATTTTGCCCATAACGAGGCTTGGCTAGGATTTAGCCTAATTTCAGGTTAAATCCTAGTCTAAATCCATTGTAGGACATCCCCATAATTCAAATTTGGTGGAATATTTGGCAATAAATAGAAAATGTTTGGTATATAGCATAGATTTATGAATTTAGATTGAACAACGACAATCGCTTGAAAATTGATTCAAAATTTGGCTTGTACAACAAACTTAGATTGATATGAAAATGTCAAGCTATAAGCCAAAATTTCAAGCCAAAACTTAGATGCATCCGTCAGCAGGCAAAGCAGCAGAGGAAGGCATCATTGGTGGAGGAGGAGGACGAAGATGATGAGGAGACAAAGGAGGAAATAAAATGGTTTTCCGACAAATATTCCATTAATTGCTGCCATAACTTACGGCCTAAACATTCGGTTATATTAGGATCCCGTTACCGACAAGTATTCGATTGATATTGCTTTAATAAAAATCGTATGGTAAATGATGGCCTCCTCATCGGCTAAAATATCGACACACCCTCGACACTTAATCAGCACATCCTCTAAGTCATAAATACGACAGCTGCCACACTTTTTCGATGGTTAACCAATTGTTAATTTTCGACGGTTAACTCGTCGGTTATTAAAAATCAATAGTAATATACGGTGGTCTTGTGTTCTTTGAATTATTAAAAAACGACAGCCCATGTGTGTCGAAAAGACGTCAGCAAAGAAATGTGGTCGAAAGTATCATCAATTTATAAATTACCGATAAGTATTTTAGCTACGGCCTTGAAACAGTCGATAATCTGTTGGAATGCTAGTAAGCCATGGTTTATTCATTGATAAAGGACGGACTGAGACTTTCGGAAATCAATAACATTCCCGTAGTGAGCTGATTAAAGCCATGCAAGAAGTATGAGAAGCGTCCAGACCTCATGCTGGAGCTGAATCGAGGACACACATTTTACTTGAGTTTAACAAGCAGAAGAAAAAAAATTTAGAAAAATGTTGTCGTTAATTTTATCCTGAAACGTCCTGGCATTTGGAAACTTGTAATTTGCAATATATTAAATTAAGTTGCGGCATGCAATACTCAGTCACCACCAAGTGGCAATATGGAGAATTTCTGAGCATACCACACTTTTCTAAAGTATTTACACATTTATCACTCAAATTTTCATACTTACTTTTATAACTATTGTCAAAAACATATACATGAAAACGTCATATGGGAAAACCAATTTTAAATCATTTTTCAACTGTGAGAAAGGAGACATCAGCATTAATGACACAGGATTTGGGATAAAATTTTAGCATAATTTTAAACTTTTCTGAAAATATAAAAAGTAGAACTTATCAATGTTGATGCATGTTTTCTTAAATGATCACTAACATGTGTCAATAATGATTAATACTAATATGGATGGCATATCTAGAGGTGGCTTACAAATACCACTCGTTTGATTTCAGTTCTTGAAAATACACAACTTTAAGGCTTGTTTGATTATAGTTAGAAATAGAAATATAAATATGCTAAATTTAAAATTTTTAAGATTTTAAGCAATTGGGTAAAGGGAAAAAAATTAGTAATTTTTTATCATTTTAAATTTTCACATTTTAATCTTATTTAGCTTATTTGTAATAAGCTCAATAGCAAAAAAAGCTCATGATGTCCTCCCACATAAATCATCTACTCACGACCAAACTGTGTAAGAGGCCCACCAGCTAAAAAGCTTCTTCATGGAACATATTCCCTCTCCAAAGATACACTCGCTCAACATCCCTTTGAGCATAAAGCTTATGAGGTTGCAATTGTCATACTCAGGTATGTAAGACAGTGCACCCAAGTCATAAAGATGAAGCACACAAACAACATGGGGCATGAAGACAGAATATAAAACCATGTTTTATGTGCACAAAAGAAAATTTATACCAAGTAGTGATGAATCAAAATTATTAGCATAAATAGAAGGAAAATAACAATTTTATTAACAATCAAAACAATAATTACAACCTAACAATGAGGTGGAACAACATCTAATGAAATGGAAACTAAATGAATAATTATACAAGCAAGCTACTTGTAAACACAAATACGGTTATATGAGAATTTCACTTATTTTCCTAAATCAAGTTCACTTGTCAAAGTGGTTAATTGATTCTACATGCTAAAGTGACTAAATCGAGCTCATCTGCTGAAGTGGTTGAATTCCTTCCACTTGAAAGACCTACCTCACATGTGTGAAAACAGATGCCGGATAGGGTCATCATGACAAGTAAGAACATCTATAAATCCATTATTAAAAGTGTCGCCTGACATTTGTTACTCAGCCTTTTAACATAGGCACTAGAGATGGGCAGTATACCATCACCACCTGAGAGCAACATTGCTGTATTTTCATCAAGACAACGGGGAAAGACATCGTACAATATGAAATGTATATCAATTGTTATTTAATTATATTTCAACAATGCTTATAAAAGGGAAGCAAAATGAGATAGGTGTCTGAATTTTGTACTTTTTCTAAAGGAGAATTCCTCTCACTTTCTCTCTCTTAAATCTTGTAACTCAGGGAACATCTAGGAGACAAAATTTGTTTAGCTTACTAGTGATAAAAATTGAATGCATTGTTTGAGGTTACCCATCCTTCTCTCTCTCTCTCTCTCTCTCATTTTCTCTTTGTGATACATGATTTTTATTAGGTTGTATGCAATTAAGAGCAATACAAGACCCTATATCTCAAAATAAGTCAGCATCCCGAAAGGTGTTGTGAACATGAATTTCATACACAAAACTCTACAAGAATATCTTTTATTCCTGAAGTTTATACGCAAGAGAAATCATGTTTTAGTAAATCAAAGAGCTGAAAAGCAGATGATGAAGGCTATGCAAGAAGTAAGGGATGTGTCCGGATCTCATACTCAAGCCGAATCGAGGACGCACATTGGGTTATCAGGATCAGTGGCTCCCCGACAAGGCCCACCAATGATAGAACCATCATGAAAAGAGCTACATAATTTTTTCACGTTCTTGGGGTTTTCCGCGTAAATCTTGGCATGTTTTTTTCTAGGATTTTTTTGTTGTTCAAATTTTTGTTTCAAATTTCTCATGTTTTTGTGTTCCTATTCCGCAGTATGATTTTATTTTCTATTGATCAAATCTCTAAGTGTATAATCCATCCCAACTAATATCAAACTTTTAAGTGTTTGATATGTAAATCCATATAAATTGTGTGGTCCTTAAATAAATTTCTCCTTTTTTATGGAATCTGTTCTTATGAAATCAAAATATGCTATATGTGTAAGAATCCTACCAGCTTCTATAAATTAATAAAATATCTTTTGAAATGCTAATACTTTGACCCAATAATTGAATAAGTGAAACTCTGTACCTTTGTCTATTTGCAAAAATTAATTAATAAATTATATATCAAGAAAAATAATTCTTCAGAGTTCAAAATACATACAAGAACAAGTTAATATCTCTATATGCACATATGGATCGTTCAAAATACATACAAGAACAAGTTAATATCTCTATATGCACATATGGATCATTATCATCATCATCATCATCGTTATTTATTGGCAGCGCTTGCAGTTTTCATCACAGCTTCTGTCTGCTCATCCATCGAACAGACAGCATCACAACTATAGACGTAAAATTTAGCAACAAGAAAGAACAATAGAAAATTAAGAGCATTTAATATGGCTAAGAATATATAGTAATAATCGAGGTGAGATTCATTCAGGTCGTTCAGAATCCATCCTTTCCTGCCACCCTTCGTGGTGTACTTGTTCACCGCCGACAGAAGAAAACCACTGATGAAGCACCCAATCCCCATGCTCGAAGAAAAGAATGAAGTTCCCAAGCTCTTCATACCTTCAGGTGCTTGANGAGTCTAATTAATCTCATTGGCTGCATGCCCAAGTCCATGCAGCGGTGTAGAAANATTATACATGAAGTCTAATTAATCTCATTGGCTGCATGCCCAAGTCCATGCAGCGGTGTAGAAAACTAGAATTAAGTGATGCATGCATGTAAAAAAACTGCTGTAAATTAATTTACGTACCAAGAATGAAGGAACATGAAATCCATCTTCCTCCCTTTGATCTTAGAGAAGGCCGGNAATTAATTTACGTACCAAGAATGAAGGAACATGAAATCCATCTTCCTCCCTTTGATCTTAGAGAAGGCCGGNGCTAGAATTAAGTGATACATGCATGTAAAAAAACTGCTATAAATTAATTTACGCACCAAGAATGAAGGAACATGAAATCCATCTTCCTCCCTTTGATCTTAGAGAAGGCCGGCCTTTTAGATCCACAGTTCCATCTTTCGTGCGCTCTTCCTCTTCACAGAACAAGCCGCCTGATCCCTGTGTACCGGCTTCCATCTCAGGTTTGTCGTTAAGGAATTAAAGAAGTTGATGCACCGTTATATAGAAATCAGCGTACGTGTAAACCATATCATTATCTCCTGCTCCTTTTGCTTACTTTTGTAAGGAAATGTTTGAATATGCGCCCCTCAATTCCTATGTATTCACATATCTACTACCAAAGCTTCAATTTTCAGTTACCACAACTTGGTATGCTCTTTTCTTGTTTAATGCATGCCATAGAAACAATTATAAGAATGCATGATAAAAAAAAAAAACAAAAAAGGAAAAAATAGAATATTGGCCAAAATTTAATACTTAGAACAATTGGCCTCCATGNCCTTGTTTAATGCATGCCATAGAAACAATTATAAGAATGCATGATAAAAAAAAAAACAAAAAAGGAAAAAATAGAATATTGGCCAAAATTTAATACTTAGAACAATTGGCCTCCATGCAAAGAAAAGAGAAAAGAATCATCTTATTACAAATGCAATTTAGGCAAATAAATCCAACTAATTACTCATTGGCCGGTTAGATTTTGCACAATTTCTATAATATTCATTTGACTGTTTCGACGATAGCAGGGATTTAAAAAATGGAATTGTTGCCATCGCAAGATGATACCTTCATTAAAAATTTGTAGCGTGCCATTTATCAGCTGCCAGTGCTAAACAGTTGTAGAAGAAGAGTATCTCGAATAGGACAGGAATTAGTTTCCTGATGTGGCATTTTCTTTTCTTTTTTTTTTCTTTTTTTTTTTTGGCTGCTTCAAAATGTCGGATTAACAAGTCATGATCTTATTAAATATGACTTTAATTATGACGTGTAGTACTGCTGACTTAAGACTTCACTTCATCTTTCTTAAGCTAATGATTTTTATATTTTTTAATATTTTTTATTTTTAATTTTGAAAGTAAATAACTTTCTTCTTTGAAGCATTCTAACTCCCGCCTTACTTGACTTAACACAATATCAAATAATTTTGAAATCTTTCCAGTAGTTTAAATCTTTTTAAAATAAAGAGCATTGTAACTATCAGCCAATTGCCTCCCGCCTTAATAGACTTCACATCATTTTGAGCTACAAGCTAAATAAAATTAAAATAAAACTTTTTTTATCTAATATAAATAATAAATTTTAATTAAATCCAAAAAATTAAAATTTTAAAAAATGTGCAGCAAAAAGATTTATGCACTATTATTAAAGAGAACAAATGGTTAAGAACATGAGGGTACGATCTACCTGATCAAGATCGTGAGGCCCACCTAACCGAATGAGGAATGTCATACCAGCCAAGATAATTAGGGCAAAGCTGATTAAATCACATGGCGAACAGGAAGATGACCAAATGATCACAGCACAAGTCATCCAGCTAGAAACCAAACAAAAGAGCATAAGTGCCAACCAATACAAGAAAGTCGGCCTGATGCAATAGTCTATCCTCTAGTAAAGCCAATCAAAATGAGGATCTATTTCNTGCGAACAGGAAGATGACCAAATGATCCCAGCACAAGCCATCCAGCTAGAAACCAAACAAAAGAGCATAAGTGCCAACCAATATAAGAAAGTCGGCTTGATGCAATAGTCTATCCTCTAGTAAAGCCAATCAAAATGAGGATCTATTTCTGTAAAGCTCCTCTTACCATNTTACCTGTGTACAGGCTTCCATCTCAGGTTTGTCTTTAAGGAATAAAAGAAGTTAATGCACCGTTATATAGAAATCAGCGTACGTGTAAACCAAATCATTATCTCCTCCTCCATTTGCTTACTTTTGTAAGGAAATGTTTGAATATGCACCCCTCAATTCCTATGCATTCACATATGTACTACCAAAACTTCAATTTTCAATTACCACAACTGGGTATGCTCTTTTCTTGTTTAATGCATGCCATGGAAACAATTATAAGAGTGCATGATAAAAAAAAACAAAAATGCAAAAAATAGAATATTGGCCAAAATTTAATACTTAGAACAATTGGTCTCCATGCAAAGAAAAGAGAAAAGAATCATCTTATTATAAATGCAATTTAGGCAAATAAATCCAACTAATTACTCATTGGCTGGTTAGATTTTGCACAATTTCTATAATATTTATTTGATTGTTTCAACGATAGCAGGGATTTAAAAAATGGAATTGTTGCCATCGTAAGACGATACCTTCATTAAAAATTTGTAGCGTGCCATTTATCGGCTGCCAGTGCTAAACAGTTGTAGAAGAAGAGTATATCGAATAGGACAGGAAGTAGCTTCCTGATGTGGCATTTTTTTTTTCTTTTTTGGGTGCTTCAAAATGTCCGATTAACAAGTCATGATCTTATTAAATATGACGTTAATTATGAAGTGTAGTCTGCTGAGTTAGAAGACTTCACTTCATCTTTGTTAAGCTAGTAATTTTTATATTTTGAAAGTAAATAGCTATATTCTCTTAAACATTCCAACTCCCGCCTTACTTGACTTGCACAATATCAAATAGTGGTGAAATCTTTCCAGTTGTTTAAATATTTTTAAAATAAAGAGCATTGCAACTATCAGCCAATCGCCTCCCGCCTTGATGGACTTCACATCATTTTTAGCCACAAGCTAAATAAAATTAAAATAAAACTTTTTCATCTAATATAAATAATAATTTTTAATTAAATCCAAAAAAGTAAAATTTAAAAAAGTGTACATCAAAATGATTTCTGCACTATTATTAAAGAGAACAAATGGTTCAGAAGATAAGGGTACGATCTACCTGATCAAGATCGTGAGGCCCATCTAACCGAATGAGGAATGTCATACTAGCCACGATAACTAGGGCAAAGCTAATTAAATCACATGGCGAACAGGAAGATGACCAAATGATCCCAGCACAAGTCATCCAACTAGAAACCAGACAAAAGAGCATCAGTGTCATCCAATACAAGAAAGTCGGCCTGATGCAATAGTCTATCCTCTAGTAAAGCCAATCAAAATGAGGATCTATTTCTGTAAAGCTCCTCTTACCATTCTGTGGTGACTCCAAATTAACACTCCTGACAAGGAGTCGAAGACAAACAACCAGTCTAGATCAACCGAACGAACCATATCAACTAAGCTCAGTCGACCGAGCTAAACTTGTTAACTCAAGGTCAACTAAACTTAGTCGGTCAATCCAAAAGGAAGCTAGACGCTAAGCCCACACTTGTAAACTACCATAAATACCTTAGAATGGACCCCTCCTAAACCTGGATAAAAATGTAATATCATCATTGTGCTATCTTCTTCATAAATAAAAGAATCATTTTAAGAATATACACAATCCGACTTTCATCAAGAAGTATACATCAATCCTCTCTTTAGAGCTACTGGGACCATATATAATCAGTGTCAGGAAGAAGAAAGAGTTGTCATGCACATCTCAGATGACAGATTGTATGATATAACAATCACCGGCTAACAAGAATAGGGCAATGCGGTCAGATTGTATGGTGTGAAGCCGTCAGAACATAAATCTATTTGGACATTATGTGCCTCTACAACAAACTCAAGATATGAGCGATCAAAAAATTTTTCTCGCCTCCACATTTGATGTATGACGCTTTGAGTTATTTTTTTTTTATCTACTCTAATGTCAAGTCATATGTGGAGCAATACACATAGAATTATATAACCTCTATAGACGTGGAATAAGTAGTAGATAAAGGAGCTGCTTGAACGAAACTCCTTCAGCCTCTTATTTTTTATGCTTTGAGGTTTGAATCTAGAAGAATTACAAAATTTGTATTGCGCTTCCATCGTGCTACTCTTGTGATATAGCATACATCCGTTTACACAATAATCAATCTTTTCTACTTTAAGCCCTAACTTGGAGACCAACTTGTTCGTCATGTGCATATCCTCATGGGCTAAATCTTCAAGAGGATTAATCTCTTTCAACAGACCTGCAAACTGATTGAAGCACTTTCGAGGCATGTTGTACTTTTTTTTGATATTCAACATTCTAAGAGCTACAGATAACTCAGAATGAGACGTGCAACTATCTCATAGTTCCCTCTAAGCAGCATTCAATAAATCATAAAACGTCTGAGCCACAAGTATTGGTACCTCTTTCCACTACACTTTGCTTGCATAATGATGTTCTGTTTCATCAAATACATTTTATCAAATCTGCTTGAATTAAATCCATGTGGAGGATCATAACTCATCAAAGGATTGGAGCTAAATGTTATAGAATTAACCTACCCATGTGAAGTTCAAATCCAGTATTCTGGCTAAAATTCCTAATGGTGTAGATCAAATTTCACTTTTTCAGCCTTTATGTGTGCTCAATTTTTGTGTTTCGAATATGGACACTAAAACCTACCATCAGATAGGTAAATTGACAGTTGAGAAACAGTTGCCACAATTTCCTAGACATCATTCAAGAACTCCCAGGTAATCTCTTTTCTATTCAGATAAATCGTGTTGTACATGCACGATCCAAACACAAGAATAATAAACACATTATGAAAAGCATTCAACTAAAAACATTTGTCGATTGATTATTTTTTTTTTAAATATATTTAATTAAACTTCTATATAATTTTGATTTTGAAAGCAGTATTTTGATTTTAAAAAATGAGACTGGATAAATCTCATATATCTAGTTGTTTAAATAATTAAGCACAATACCAAAAGTGATACACCATATCAAAAGATAAGTATATCACTTGCTAGTGGGCTTAACAATTTAAAATAAGAAATTTATGACTCTAATTTTTTTTGTGAAATGTATGACTGACAATTTCTCTACCTAATATAAAGATTAGGCAGTGTTTAGCTTATCTAGATTACTAATTCTTCCATAGGCGCATGACTTTATAGTTAATTACATCTCACACAATCAAAGTCACCAATGAAAACTCTCGATTAAGATATGGGGTTTATTCAAGAATTCAAAGTTTAGTTTTCAAGACTGGACATTGGAAATTCAAGTGGGAAGGGTTCAAATAGGAACTATTATTTTTGAAATCAAATGAGCGAAAGTTAGGGGATGCATAAATTTTGAGAAGAACCTTAATGACTTCTCAAACTATCATATTGATTGACTTTGCATTTTTGAAATAATTTTATTTAATTTTTACTACTACCATTCATTCAAATTTAGGGCTTACACCAGCATAATATATTATCATGCCAACAACCTAGCGAGATAGGGGGTTATGTCGTACCGAATGCACAACCTCATAAACCTAAAAGGAGTTAGAGCTTATATCACACGACACACGTCCGTACGAAAGTCTAAAGATGGTGTGAGAATTTATGTCGTGTTAGATGAATCACCTTGAAGTCCTAAGGGTTTATGTTATTTAAATCTAAGTAAAGTTTAAATGAGGTTCATTATTCACTTCATTGTTCTATTTTGATCTTCGTCCGAAGTTGTCCACTGCTTGCTTGAATCCTCATTTTGCTACAAAAAGAGTTTTCTCTGGGCCTCTCATTGTGATGGTTTTAGGCCTAAAAAGTGTGTTTGAATTGATAAATATTCACTACTGTTAGGTAGTTGAATTTTGCTATAGGGTTCCTCCTAAACAAGTGGTCTACTGTCCTATATCCTATGGGTCTTTTACATATATAGTAAATTAGAACACATATAATAAAATAAAATAAGGAAAGTACATTAAAAGAGAAAGTAGTAACGCGTACCTTTCATCTCTGACGGCACTGCTAAAGAGTTAAAATTACAAGTAAAGCATGGAAGTGTTACGCAAGATAAAAAAAACACAAAAGAAATGAGCATATGTGTATATAAAAAGTCAAGTGGCACATATACGAAAGATCAAAGCTAGGTATTAGAATTTAAACTAGGTGTGGGCTCAGACTGGGGACCAGAGGCCCTATTAATTCTCGAGGGACAACTATAGGCAACCATAAGCAATCTCTGTGCATAAGATCTAAGTTCAGAGATAAGTTACCAACGAGATGATAAGAAGAGGGCAACTCCTAGCCCAATCAAGGTGACTAACAAATAGACTCGTGGAAAGTAACACTTAAAATTTTTAATTTGTCATGCGTATAGATATAGTTAAACTTTTAGTTAGCAGTCAAAAAAATATTAGTGTCACAAGGAAAAAAGATTTTGTTATATTATATATGTGTTTTGTAAATCTGATGGTCCACGAGTTAGTCACCTTATTGGGCTAAAGCTACAAGCAGCCTAGGAAAGCACGGGCAACTTTTCACCAAATGTTGGCGAATAGTAGTGTCGATCCTGCACCCTTACGAGGTCATCGGGTCAGAAGATACTATTCTATTATCTTGTCTTTTAGCACCAGAAGCGTTCCACATCGTTGCCCTTAACCCTAAACCTTCCAACTTATAAGCCAATCTGATAATCAATATGAATCTCCCAACAATTATAACTATCTCACATCATAAGACCTAAAGAAATGGATTTCCAATTAATTCTACAATACAAATCATCCACCTTTGAGTTTAAAAGTCAAAAATTAAGTATATACATATAAACATTGTATGCCATGCATACAATCTTTCCCACTCATATCCTCAAACAATCGAATTCAGCCATTAAGGATAAAATATATTGTTTGAAGCTGTGCACATCACTATAATGAAGGATAATAGAAGGCCCGAATTTCATATTTAGATATTACCCCATCAACATTATGAGATATTTACCTACATATCTCACAGTCTTTATGTATTTATATATCCAACATCCAAACTTTCATTGTGAAATATATGCCTCCTTGTTTATGAAAAATGCACTTCTTTCATTTCGTTTTCTTTTAAAGATCACAATAGCAGAGTATATATCTTTTTATGTGTTAGGAAAGATTTAATTGGCATAAATGTAAAAACAAAATTTTGGTGTTAGATTTGTAAATACATAGGAATTGGGTGGTATGTACGTAAATATGTGAAAGAATATAACTGATTACAAAAATCTGTATATAAAAATTGAAAGCATAAGAGAAACTACAAAACCTGCACGTATATTTATTCTGAGTGATATATTTATGTATATACATTGCAAGCCTGAAAATAATGAAACCTTCGTTTGAAATCCAAGCATATAAAAACAAAGGTACTTGTACATTTTGGTTCAGACACTATGCATGTCACAAAAAAAAATTCAGAATATCGTAAAAATTTGTTAAGATATATTAGTTGCGGCTATGAGTTTAATATGAATTGCTGAAATCAGCTCAATCAACACTCAGCTATAAGTTTAGACTATCAAATAAGCAAGTTGACTTCAATAGTACTTGATTCCATATGGACTGAACAACATTTAATGTTTTGGAGTATAGCAACAACAGATTAGTCAAGTAGCGAGCAGATTACTTAGACCAAACACATCAGCATATAAATGGTTAATTACAGTTCGGATATATGTATGTATGTATGTATGTATATATGTATATATGCATGTATGTATGCAACAAACCTGTAACATGGCAAAAAATAATCAATTTAAATTCATTTCGAAGTTGATACAAATTGCATCATACATGGTTTTGCATAAATGATATAAAACCGCTCCTCTTTAAATAGAGCTTGAATTATTCATACAACTTTGGTGTAATATAAGGATGAGATGAATCAGTCTATTTCGTACATTTGTTTTCTATACAATTGTATTTGAGATTCTGAAAACTTCTATACATATATCTGAATATTAAAGGTTAAGGAATGATTTCCAAATCTAAAATAAAAAGCTAAAATCAAAACGTTAACAGCCTCAGGCTCTTAGGATTGTCGAATATCGATAATCGGCGAACTGTTATGGTATGGCTCATATACCATATCGGGACAGACGCTGGATCGAAGCGGAGCGGAGCGGAGCGTANCTAGTGCTGCTTGTTAGGAAAAATTATTGCATACATGCACCGCATCCAGAGATGCATGCAGTGTCAGATCGTGATCGTAGATCACGGTGATCTACGGTGAGGATGCAATCAAATTTTTTTTGAAAAAAAAATAATTTAAAGTGGGTCCCACCGAAATACATCCTGACCATAGATTACCGTGATCTACGGTCAGGATCTGACACTGTATGCATCTTTGCATGCGGTGTATATATGCAATAATTTTTCGCTTNATTCCTGACAAATGGAACGAGCCAACGATCGTAGATCACAAGGCTGACTAGGGTGCTGAGGACGAAGACGGCTGAGAGACTTGCAGGTGGTATGTCGAAGTGAGGACCAAAGCTGCCATCTAATGTCATGCCTTGTTTGATAAAGAGAGTGAGCACCTGAGCTTGCATCACACTTGGCATGATTGTTACAATGAATATGGGCAGCAATCTGATGATTTGTTTGGTTTGTTCCACCTCTGTCTTTGAACAGAGCATCCATGGACTAGCTGATTCCCCAGTCTCCACAGCTGCTTTATCCAAAAACCTGACAATTATAAATAGAGCCAAGGCGTTGTTGATGTCATCTCAATTTTAATAATAGAAAATTCATACCAACCTCAGTGAGAGTGTGTGGTTGATTCTGCACTTGCCTGACTTGGACTTGTAATTCTCTACATCCAAGTCGCATAATTCTCCAGAGAGGGATGCTCTCCATTTCCTAGTGGAAGCCACCAAGACCCTAACTATCCTCTTGAACGGACTACCTGCAGGCACCATGTGCCTATAAAACGGCGTGCCAGCCCCGAATATGAGGAAGGAAAGGGCTACAGAAACGGTAGGAATGGTGTACCCAATTGACCAGCTTACGTTTTGCTGTACATAAACCACAACTATAGTTGAGAAGAGATTCCCAGCCGACATGGCAAATACCCACCAGTTGAAGAAAGATGCCTTTTGGGTTCGNATTTCAATTGCAATTCTCAACACCGCTGTTAAGAATTCACTTCATCTTTCTTAAGCTAATGCTTTATATATTTTTAATATTTTTATTTTTTGACTTTGAAAATAAATAACTTTGTTCCTAGAAACATGCCAACTCTCGCCTTACTTGACTTACACATAATGTCAAATAACTTTGAAGTCTTTCCAGTATTTTAAATATTTTTAAAATAAAGAGCATTGCAACCACCAGCTATTTTTTAATTAATATAAATAATATATTTTAATTAAATCCAAAAATTTAAAATTTAAAAAGTGTACATAAAAAGATCAAAAAGATGTCTACATGGTTATTAAAGATATTAAATGGTTCAAGAGATAAATGAGCAATTAAGGTCGATCCATTGCTAGAAGTTCGTGAGACCCACCTAACCAAACGGGCAATGTCATACTAGCCAAGATAACTAGGGAAAAACTGATCAAGTCACGACAACTTGTGAAGAGAATCTCCCATGGAGATGTATGAAAGTTGTACCACCCGGTAAGTATAACCATCATAGTTAAAGGACAATCGTAACCTCCACGTATGACGAGATGGACATGACCAAATCACAAGAACCAAATAATGAAGGAATAGAACTCGTGTTCAACCTAGTGGCAAAAAAACTGGCTAAATCAGTCCTCAAATTTGAAGAACTGAAAGGAAGAACAATCGGTATTACAACAAGTATGTCGGGGAATATACGATTGTTGCGGAAGTTCTCATGGACAAGACAATTCATCTTTAACACTTGGATGCATTTTATATGACGTAGAGATGTACATATGGAGAGCTCCCTAAAATACCAGTAATTTGGCTCAAATATTTTTTTCTCTCTCTCGAGTTATATTTGCTTTTTTTATACTTCTTTATAAAATTTTAGTTTTTTTTTTTAATCTTATAAATCATGCTCATATGTATACTATTGCCCTAAATTTTTTAAGTAAATTCTTTTTCCATTTCGATTTTTTGAAAGAATATTTTCAAAATATCTTGATATTAAAATTAAGATATCTAAAATATCTTGATATTAAAATTTTGTGCATTAAAATTGAATGCCCAATCATTAAGTTATGTGTTGGGGTGTAAACGAGTCAAACACGAGCAAGCTCGAGCTTAGCTCGTNAGATATCTAAAATATCTTGATATTAAAATTTTATGCATTAAAATCATTAAGTTATGTGTTGGGGTGTAAACGAGTCAAACACGAGCAAGCTCGAGCTTAGCTCGTGTTCGGCTTTTTTATATTTCGAACACAAAAATTGTGTTCGTATTCGACTTATTTGCTTAACAAATTGAACACATTGTTCACGAATAAAGAACCGTTTTACACGCAAATATTTTTTTTTATATGTGTCTCGTTTGCTTAACAAACAAATTGAACATTTTTTTTTTAACAGAACTGAGCACTGAGCTGTTTGGGAAGAAAGAGCCATCTTGACTACGCTAGCTATGCCAGCTGCACCAAAGAGCAATATCAAATCTGAATACAGCAATGCAATGTGCACAAAATAGAGAATAAATAATTAATTACTCCGAATAAATAAAACAGATCCGACGCAAAGTCAGCCCTCCTTTTTCTACAAACAAAGTCATATAAAAGCAGAACTCTTTATTACGTGTAAAGTAAAAATTCTTATACATTTTTTTTATTACCAAGAACTACAAAAAGTTATATATATATATATATATATATATATATTGACATGCTTTAGAGAACAGAGTCGGGAGCTACATAAGTTGTCGACTACACAGGTTATCGTTGGTCACATATGTCGTAGTGGTGTGGTGTGATGACGTTAGTTGGTTGCAAGGGTTGGAGTCGGGAGTTGCATAAGATGTGGATCATGTAGGTTGTTATTGGTCACATAAGTCATAGTGGTAAGTTGTGATGACATCCGGAGGCCAAAAAATTCGGAGTCGGAAGCGAAATAAATTGTGGACTACATGGGCTGTAGCTGCTCATGTAGGTCGTAGCGGAGGACTGTAAGAGGAGAGCTTCAAGAGTCCAACGAAATTTATTGTTTTCGACGTGCTTTTTTACACTATCTTTGGGTGACATTATTGCACTGAATGTGGGGTGCAACCCCACATAGTTGCACCGAATGCGGGGTACGTTGTTGCACCGTATGCGGTGTGTGTTGTTGCATCATATGTGAGGTGCATTGTTACACCGTTAGGTGGTTTGATGTTGCACCGTCTTCAGGAGATGTCATTGCACTGTGTTTCACTGTTTTGCAACGTATGTTGGGATTCCATATTGCACATTATGATTTCACAAAGGACTTCATTGGAAGGAGCGGCCGATGATAATTTACAGTGGCCGACAAGCGGCGACAACTAAAGCTAGATGACATCGGCAACGACTAAAGTTGGTGGGTGGCATTCACCAGAATTGGCGGCGGCGGCTGCCAGAGTGGTAACATTCATCAGATATAATATGGAGCAACGATAATAAACTTCAGCTCATCCTTCAAGCTTTAGCTTTCTATTGGTTTAAGATCTCTCCCCCTTTAAGAGTGTGGGGTAGAGCTTTATTTATAGAGTCCATTTACTAATAAGAAATGAATCTAGACTACTCGGATCTACAAATCATAGAGATTCCCTCGATCAAACTATGTTTGATAGCATTTAAGTACTTTCATGGTATTAGAATCGAGCAATATTGGGTTCGTCTTGTCCAGACAAACACTTCATTGATCATAAGCATGTCATATTTGGAATCTTTTGGGCCTTCCAATTATATCCAGAAAGCTTTTGAAAGTGGTTTCATGACATTATATGTGATTGATTTGACACGGATTGGGCCAATCTTAGTACGGTTTGATCCATCTCTTCAAGCCGGTCAATTTGACTGTAAGTTTACTGAAATTAGAGTTCTGAATAACTTCAATCAAAATTTGTACATTTCTTATTTAAAAATTTTATCAAAATTCGTGCCACATTACGAGATTCCTGTTAGATGATGTAACTTTTTTTTTGTTCACGTATCAATCATGTAAAGCAGCTTTTGTAATTTATTTCTTAACTAATCAACGCTTAACTNAACATTTCTTATTTAAAAATTTTATCAAAATTCGTGCCACGTTACGAGATTCCTGTTAGATGATGTAACTTTTTTTTGTTCACGTATCAATCATGTAAAGCAGCTTTTGTAATTTATTTCTTAACTAATCAACGCTTAACTTATCAAACAGAATATTTTATTTCAAGAATTTTTTTTTAAAAGAAATATCGTCGATATTTTTTGAATTAAAATAATGTCGCGTTAAATATAGATAAGATAAGAAGGGAACATGTCATCAGCTAAAATCTAAATTTATGGTAGGAAGCTCGATAATATTTACTTTAAAAAAAACGTTATCATTAATACGTGTCAATTTTAAGTTGGTTAATGTAAATAGTTTATTAATCAGTTATGTTTTTAACAAGATAAATATAATTTATTATTATAATAATATATCCTTACAAAATTATTAATTAATCGGAAAAAAAAAATTGAACATTTTCCTTTTTATTACATCAATAATTAGAAAATTTAGATAGTTTATTACTTCCTATTTACTTTATTAGACTAATTAATCCTTTAAAAATGATTATAAACACTTAATTTCTTAACCATTAACTAAATAGCTAATGATTTATGCTAATTGGATATAACTTAATCAAGAAATATAAAACGACATTGACAATATCCAATATAGCGATGTCTGTCGTGTTAATTTTTCAACCACTAAATAATTTTTCATGAAGCTTCGTAAATATTTATAACAATACCACATAATTAATAAATCAGAGTTCCATTTTTCACTTAATTAATTATAAAAATCTACCATTTTAATTTACAAATAATTTACAAAAATCGACAAGAAAGGCTGCCATAAAATTTAGACTGTAAGTACAAAACAAAATTCATGTTATAGTATGAGGAAGATAGAATTTTTAATAAATCATTGACTATATAATGGCACTCCATTGCTTATAAAAATCTACCATGTTAATCTACAAATCATTTTCTCGTTATTATAATTTGTTGAAANCCTGTCGTGTTAGTTTTTCAACCACTAAATAATTTTTCATGAAGCTAAGTAAATATTTATAGCAATACCACATAATTAATAAATCAGAGTTCCATTTTTCACTTAATTAATTATAAAAATCTACCATTTTAATTTACAAATAATTTACAAAAATCGACAAGAAAGGCTGCCATAAAATTTATACTGCAAGTACAAAACAAAATTCATGTTATAGTATGAGGAAGATATAATTTTTAATAAATCATTGACTATATAATAGCACTCCATTGCTTATAAAAATCTACCATGTTAATCTACAAATCATTTTCTCGTTATTATAATTTGTTGAAAGTGGTGAGTAGCATCACAACATTAAAATTCTTTTTAGAGGTTACCATAATAATCCAAACTAAATGCTATCAAAAATCTTATACTAAAGTGTATAGCAAAAATAGTCTCATATGTTAGATATTATAGTCTTTAATTTTTTTTTTAATTTTACCCTACTTAAGGGTAGTTTAGTCATTTTTCTTATTGTATATATATTTATCTTTTACTCATGTGATGTGTGCTTCTTGAAGCAAATGAAACCCTAGTCATTTTTCATTGTCTCTCCTCTTTCTTCTCTTCTTCCTCTTCTATTTCATTTTGCAAATCTTAACATGGTATCAGAGAAAGTTTTGATTCATTCAGGAATCTATTTGCAGTTTTTGGGTCATTTTGCAATCTCCAGTGATAGATCCAATTTTCGGCGTTAT
This sequence comes from Phalaenopsis hybrid cultivar, assembly GCA_002079205.1. NCBI lineage: Eukaryota > Viridiplantae > Streptophyta > Magnoliopsida > Asparagales > Orchidaceae > Phalaenopsis > Phalaenopsis hybrid cultivar. Next base: position 59,276 of record JXCR01120540.1, read on the forward strand.
TTGTCATCTCCAGTGATAGACCCGATTGTAGTTTTTTGGGTGATCTATCGTTATTGGTATTTGATCTTCCTGTTCTTTGTTTTCTATTTTTTATCTTAATAATAGAAGCAATGGCTGGTGAAAAAGATAATTCTCTTCAGTCTATTAGTATGCAATTAAATGGACAAAATTACTCATATTGTAGTTATGTATTAAAGAATTTTTTGAAAGGCAAAAGAATGTGGGGTTATATTTTTGGAACCTCTTTTAAGCCCATAGATGAATAAGATATAAAATATGAAGAAAGGTTGGAAGTATGGGAAGCAAAGAATTCAAAATTAATCATTTGGATCAATAACTCGGTTTCTCAATCAATCGGTGTCTAATTAGTAAAACATGAAACTATCAAAGAAGTTTGGAATCATTTGGAAAGATTATATGTGCAGTCAAATTTTGTGAAGCAATATCAACTAGAGATAGATATTCGTGCTCTTCAACAAAACAACACGAGCATCCAAGAATTTTATTCTGTCAAAACTAACCTTTGGGATCAGTTATCTCTTACTGAATCTAAAGAATTATGAGCTTTAAAACCATACACTGATCGTAGAGAAGAACAACGTTTGTTTCAGTTTTTTATGACTCTTTGAGATGATTTTGAAAGGCTTTGTGGAACAATTTTACATCGAAATCCTCTTCCAACAGTTGACTCAGCGGTTAATGAGTTATTAGCTGAAGAGATTCGTCTCAAGTCTCAATCTGAGAAAAGGAATGTAGGGAAAGGGATCCTCTCCACTCCAAATCCTTCTGGTTTGCAGCTACTCATAATAAATGCAAATCTCATGGAAAGGTTGGTTTTGATGAATGTAGCTTTTGTAACCAATAAAATAATCAAGTTTCTTTTATTTGGTTAAATCTCTTTATCAAAAGGAATTAAGGGTGTGTTTGGGGCTGCGCACACAGCACCGTTGTTTTTTATGTTTAGCAAAATTGTGTTTTGTTTGTGTTCTAAAAAACTATACCTTAAAGTTGTGTTTTTTATCATATTTTGGTACCTTCTAAAAAAAATTGCTTGCCATTATAGCTTTTTGAACAACTACTTCTTCTTCAACAAGTTTGATTGCTTGGAAAACTGCTGCAGCTGCTCCCAAATAGACCCTAAATTACCTTTTAAATTATGTTTTAGCTTATTTTGGAAAGATAAAATAATACAAAGGAAATGTTTTTTTGAACAATGCATAAGAAAACCTTTACTAAATTTTGATATGCTGATGTTTAAACTTTTAAAAAATGATATTATGAAATAAATTATTTTAGATGCATATCAAAATGCATTCATTAAATTAGTTATTGGTGGTCATAATAGAGAAAAAAAAGAGAAGCAATAAATTAATATGAACTTAGAGTTTGTTTGATAGGATTTTAGTTAAGCTATATCAAATGAAAAAAGCTGAGCTTAGTTTCTAAGAAGTATTAAATAAACAACTTTAAGAAAATAGGGAAACACTTCTCTTATTGTTCATCTTCTCATCATGCAAGTGTACTACTTGATCAAATGAGCAAACTAAGGTCATGTTGGGCAATTGAAGCTGCAACTATTTGAAGAATCAGCTGTTAGGATGGTGCAGAAGAAAATGCTTTTCTAAAAGCTGCGATGTCAAATAGAAATTAATTTTTATTTTAAAATTTTAGACTTCAACTTTCTAACAGTCACCATACATTAACAGTTCAGGTTGAAAAAAACAACTTCTTACCACAAAAATTTCTAAAAAACTGCAATAAAGCAGTTCCTTAAACAGAACAGTGGTGGCGGTCTGGAAGGCAGAGCAAATAGAAACCTATCTAAAATAGACCATAAGACAAAAAGGGAAGCACCAAGTGTTCGCATCGAATTGGCCTGTTGAGCTTCAATTGAAAACACTTTTTAATTGTTTTACTTTTCAATTTCAACTATTTAGCATCTAACAATTTAACCAAAGCAAAGTACAAAATTTGAAAAGTAAATAATATTTTAATCTTATACTTCATTTTTTATATCTTAAATATAGGTAACACAACATTTCATGAGAAGGAATTAATAAAATCTATAGGCTAGTTTTCATGATATTGACCATCCTCTTAAAATTCTCGTAAGAGCTCCCACCTATACTCACACTTTTAAAAGCCTTTTCTTTCCACATCAATGCCCTTTCCCTCATCTCATCATCCCTCATTACTTTTTCCACCCTCTCCTTGATATGTTGTCGCGTGATAAAAGTCGTATCACTTCCTTCCAATTCTCCTTCAGCATTCTTTTCAGACCTCATCCTCAGGCCTGTCTTCCATGTCTCACAAATATAACTTTGGTTCAAGAATTGATCGGTAAAATAAGGCCAACAAAGAAATCGAGTCCCATTCATAACCNAACTTTTTCCACCCTCTCCTTGATATGCTGTCTTGTGATAAAAGCCATATCACTTCCTTCCAATTCTCCTTCATCATTTTTTTCAGGCCTCATCCTCAGGCCTGTCTTCCATGTCTCGCAAATATAACTTTGGTTCAAGAATTGATCGGTAAAATAAGGCCAACAAAGAAATCGAGTCCCATTCATAACCCCTTCAAGTGTAGAGTTCCACCCGCAATGTGAAATAAAGCACCCAATGGAAGGATGTGCCAACACCTGCTGTTGTGGAGCCCATCCCACCAGAAGTGACCGATCTCTTACTCTGCTCAAATACGTCGAGGAAAAAAGTTGACCCGGACTCATGGTTGTAAGGTCGGGCCGCACAGCCCATAAAAATGGCCGTCCTGTTAACTCAAGCCCATGTGCCAACTCATCCACTTGGGCTTCATCAAAGATAGCAAGGCTTCCGAATGCGATGTAGAGAACAGAACCCGGGGAGTGAGAGTCAAGCCAATTGAGAACAATAGATGAGTTTGTTGGGAGCCAAAGGTGGCCAATAGGGTGGGGCTCAATTCGGAAGAGAGGGCCAATTGGAATGATAGATGGGAGGAGAGA
>JXCR01120545.1:6273-17619 GCA_002079205.1 Phalaenopsis hybrid cultivar
ATATATATATATATATATATATATATATATATAATGACTAGCATTTCGAGTCAAAAACAAGCCGAACACGAACAAATCGACCCTATTTCTCACTTTCTCCTCCATTTATCCTTAAAGTTTCATTCTATATAGACATAATTACCAATACTTTATGACAAAACATAGAAGATGCACAACCAAGATAACAACTAATGGCTTTACCAATATGATCATATATAACAACACATTGAAGATAACTTTCATTTTATATACATATAACTGCCAATATTTTATAACAAAACAAAGAAGATGCACAATCAGGATAACCATGGCTTCACCAATATGAGCACATTACAAAACATAGCAGCTGCAAAACCAAAATAACTTCTAATGACTTCACCAATATGAGCTTATAATAAAACATCATGCAACTATAAATAGATGCTGAACTTCAAGCATAGCTCAGCAGCCACATAGGCGTAGGAAGACAAGAATTTCAGCTCCATCCTCCATACCCATCTGAAGACAAAGCAAGCAAGCAAGCAAGAAAGCCAAAAAAATACCATAAAAAACTACTCTGCCAAAACAAGCATCAATTTTTATAACTCCATTACCTCCAAAGGTGTATCGTAATATCTAACATACCGACGATCAAAGAGGAAGCGAAGCTTATTCAACGGAAGGGATAGAGGCTCACGATAGGCATCCATAAGCTTCCGCAGCAGAGTAGTGCGCTTCATCCTGAAGAACCTTTCATTCCCAACCTATAACAATATATATGGCAGCAATGGTGATTAGACTTACAATGCAGAACAAAAATACAAATGCATAGATAGAATTGAATTTCCTAAACCAAACAATCGCTTTAAAATCCATGAATCATTTGCAGTTGGTTCTGAGAAATCCATCACCTGGTTTTTCACTTTGACAGCGATCTTTTCTTCTTCCTGGTTTTTCACTTCGTCAAATCACATCGTCACTTTGACGAGAGCTGCAGATGACGATGTGATTTGAAAACTGATGGAGCAGCAGCTTTTTCTTTTTATTTTTTGATAAAAGAGAATAGCTTGCCTATATTTATGTTTTTTTTTTTAAATTTTTTAGATAAATAAGACAGCAATTATAATTTCTTCTCATGTTTAATATATTATATTAATTTTATCTTTCTAAAGATGAAAATGCAGCTCAAATGTATGGCTACATAACAAGCATAGTTTGAGCCAATTTGGTTCACGTATGAGTTATGAGATATACTAGTTGATGTGGTATATGTATAAATTAAGTGAGAGAACGGTCGACGAAACGAAAAATAGAACGAGAAAAAAAATTCACACTAAACAAAAGTAACACAACTGAACACACAAATTTACGTGGTTCGGCAAATTATCTACGTCTACGGAGTTGCAGAGGATTTTGCTGCTTGAGAAATTTACATCAGTCGATGATCTTGATTTACAAGAGGAATCTCTCACTTCGTTGCTCTCTCTTCTTCTCCCTCTCTGTTCTTCTCTATCTACACCGAGGTACACTGAAAAAACTCTATATCAAGATACACTGAAAAAGGTAAACTTACAAGAGAAATAAACCCAATTTCTCTTTTGTCACAAACTACCAAGAAGAAGCCAAATGAGAACATTCTTCTTCTTCCTTCTGCTGCAAGGAACTGCCTACACGTCTCTTCTTCTATCCCGAGGAAACTCGAAGAAGAACACTAAAAACTATGATCTAAATTTTCATCTTTTGTTCGCAACTTAAAAGAGACGACCCAGCGGGGGTGTCGTTTCGCGAACCAGGAAGCGGGAGCAATTCGAGAAATCGTAGGGTAGCGGTTGCGACCTTTTGAGATCAGGAACAGGAGCATGAGCGGGAATGCACCAATTAGCAAAAATGGCGAAGCGACACGCGAAGTCGCTTCACGCATGCACGGGAGTAGGCAGAAGCAAGGATCAGGGTCCAGCTAACACTATGATCCTAATTCTGATTTCACAAGTTGAGCTACAACATGTGTCAAAGAACTCCAAAGCATAATGTTGGGATTTAAGGTCTTTGAGAGCGACACAATTCACAGATTGCTGATCGAGGATTTCTAGACGTGTTGAGTCGATTACCTTCACGATTAGATGAACTTAGGGTCCTGATTGACGTGTATGACGTAAACTGAAATCATATTTTTGTGTTGTTTAATATGCTGCCTAAACTTTGAAGAAAAATCCTACATTTAATCGAATCAAAGCTCAAATAATTTTTTTATTATATATTAGGATAGCTTTCTTTAGAAAAAAATTAATTTTAGGTATTTATTATTCAATAAAGTAGATGTCTACTATCTCACTTCTAAAGAGAAATATACTAAACTACCATTAAAACTTAAAATCGGTGCTTTATGTTTTGAAGTCGCCTTTTTTAGGAACATGTTGACTTTATTGTCTTTTTTACAAACTTGTCATTATCATTGTTCATAAAAAAAAATGAGACATGTTTTGCAATGAAGTTATGTTATTGATTTAGAGTACAGAGAAAAGATCATGTATATTATTGACTTAATTCAAAATTATAAGATTAATGACTTTTTGTGAGCAAAATGTGGTTTCAAATGAGCTTAATAGCATAATAAAATTTCAAACATCAGATACCACGTGTACTTGCTCAGCCATGATTAGATATGAGGTTGATCCTGATGGTATTTGGAAGGTTAAGAAAATTTATAGAAAGTCATATTCATCTGGTGATAAAGCAAGATAATCAACATCTTTTAAGGTACAGTACAAGCATCCGTGAAAAAGAATCAGTTGTGTTGAAATCGATGGTAGAAGCAGGAATTAGAGCTATCGATACGTTTAACTTGTTACGGAAGTAGGCAGCGTAGAGAATGTGGAATTTTCTAAAATAGATGCATTCAATTTTATTCAGAAGGAAAAAAAGTTAAAAGGTTGAAAATGGTGATAGAAAAAAAGGAAAGGATTGAAAACGCCCCAATGACAGTTTGTTAAATATTTTGCTATACCCAAACAAACATCAGATTCAATAAAATCTTCCTTAATCTTTTCAACGATTAAAACTTTATTAGTCAACTTAGGTTGAACACATAATATTTTTAATAAATTAGATTAATTAGATTCATAAGCTTATTAAAGGTACAACAAAAAAATTGAGAACGTACCTTCTATTTTGCCTCAAATCTCACTTTTAGGAATATCATATTTTCCCCAAAAATTTAGGATGATTATGCCCTAACAAAGCTTCATTTACCACGACAACCACACTTTTATATGTATTTTTCTTTCACCTCTTTATATGTCTTCTAGAGCTAGGTCTATAATCTTTCTTAACTTTTGTATGATCTCCTAATTTAATATTTAGAACAATGTTAGTAAAAAAAGATGGATTGCTAAGTTCTTTCTCCACGGCTTCAGTACTCTCAGATGTTTTATCTTTTTCTTTTTATTTATAGGTACTTAAAATATTTCGCTTATCAATCCTATCGTCTTGTGTTGGAATTCTATACCCACTATGCCTTGACTCAATCTTACTTAATCTCAATTCAAACTCGGTTATCTTGATGATGAGAGTATTTTTAATTTCATTAACCCTACTCTCTAGGGTTTTAACTATATTATTGATATATACAAGAGTTGGATATGATTCACTTTTACTGTTGGTGAACTAGATAGAGAAAAACTAGGTGTGTTATAAGAAGATTGAGGGGAGTATCATGGAGAGTTGTAAGAAGACAATGAAGTGTTTTAATCTGTTGAAGGGAATTGATAGGTCGAAAGAGAAAGAGTGAAGGATTTGTAACCAGTTAAAGAGGAAATAATGAATGGTCTGTAAGGGGGGCGGGATTTGTGGTGGAGGAGGCTAGTGGATATGACAATTTGTTCTTCCTCCTTTGAAGTCATCTAGATGAATGATAAAAAAAGTTGCATTAGTCTTATCAAACACTTAACGTTTACTTTATATGAATGTATTATAAGAATAAATTAAAATAATGGTTATTTTTTTACTTATTGATCATGTAAAACATAAAAGATTTCTTCACAGAATTTTTGTGATGCTTGGAATAGACTTTGGTTATCATGTCATGCGAGTCATTGCATCAAATATCGAAGGATGTAGCATTGAAGTATAACTAAAAAATTAAATTTGTATTAAAAATGATAACATGTTATGTTAATTGATTTGAATAATACAAATTCTTTGCAAAAGCATGCATACTCAACATTAAGAGAGTCAAGAAGTCACTCATATATCCAATTAACTCTTGCAACCTTATTCTCTTCATATCTCAACAAATCCTTCAAAATCTGATGGTTGTGATAAAGTGCACATTTTAAAAAAAAAAGTTATGAATATTCTCATAATTTGATGTGGATACTTCATTAAGTTAACATTGGTCATTCATTAACTCTTATCATTTGGCTAAAAAAACATTTTCCTTTAAGTCTATAAGTTATTATTTTCCAAATTGTTATTTATAACATATTTAAAAGTGTCCATAATTGGAGTATTATAAATTAAATTTAATATTTAGTATTATAATAATGTTATTACATCATTTAAATCATCTTAAAATAATTCAAATATTTATTAGGTGCATTTCAAACCCAATTGAAAAGCTTATTTTAGAATCTCTTCTTATTCAACATTAAAAATCCAATCTCACTATCATGTTAAATTGTGAGTCACCTATTAATAAATTGGGGCATTACATACAAATTGTATGCTTCTTATGTATTTACGCCATCTTAACATCTAATAAAACTTTCATATACCCATGGACTGCACTGAAATATTTAATATGACGTAAAAAATAACAATATTATTGTTTTTTAATTGAATGAAACAACAAAAAGGACATTTACATATGTGCTACAAATGCCCTATACATTTACTTACCTAACACAAACTTCATTTTTTACATTTATTCCATTTTAACTATATTAAGGATGATTATGATATAATTGATTTGATATTTAAGATTTTGAGTGTTGTGTGCAATTATAACAAATTAGATGTGAAATATATTAAATGCATAAAAAAAGTGTGCCATGAAGTAAATGCACCATTAGATGCAATTTTCTAAATTCTCTTTCTAACTTCTTCCTCCATTTAACCTTAAACCTTCATTCTATATAAATTTAATTGCCAATACTTCATAACAAAACATTAAAGATGCACAATCAAGCTAACAACTAATGGCTTCACCAACATGAGCGCATAACAAAACATTAAAGATAAATTTTCATTCTATATAGATATAGCTGCCAATATTTTATAACAAAACATTGAAGATGCACTACCAGGATAACTATGGCTTCACCAATATGAGCACATTACAAAACATAGCAGATACAAAACCAAGATAATAATGGCTTCACCAATACGAGCTTATAACAAAACATCATGCAACTTTAAATAGATGTTGTAATTCAATATTTTATAACAAAACATAGAAGAACATTACAAAACATAGAAGATGCACAACCAGGATAACTATGGCTTCACCAATATGAGCACATTACAAAACATAGCAGATGCAAAACCAAGATAACAATGATTTCACAAATATGAGCTTAAAACAAAACATAGCAGATGGAAAGCCAAGCTAACAATGGCTTCACCAATACGAGCTTAAAACAAAACATCATGCAACTTTAAATAGATGTTGTGCTTCAAGCATAGCTCAGCAACCACACTGGCATGTAAAAACTTGAATTTCTGCTCCATCCTCCGTACCCAACTGAAGACAAACAATATAAGCAAAAAAGATACCATCAAAGACTACTTTGCCAAAGCAAAAATCAAAATTTTAACTTTATTACCTCCAAAGGGGTATTGGACGACCAGGGAAGAGGAAGCAGAGCATCTTCAATAGAAGGGAAAAGAGGGAGCAGAGCTTCTTCAATAGAAGAGCAAGGAGGACATGGAGCTTCTTAAATACAATAGCAACAAGGGAGCAGAACTTCTTCAATAAAAGAGCAAATAGGGAGTGGAGCTTCCTAAATACAAGGGCAACAAGGGAGCAGAGCTTCTTCAATAGAAAAGCAAGGAGGGAGTGGAGCTTCTTAAACACAAGGGCAACAAGGGAGCAGAGCATCTTAAATACAAGGACAACGAGGGAGCGGAGCTTCTTCAGTAGGGGAGATAGATAATCACAACATGCATGCATGAGCTTCTGACATTGCTCAACAACCACATTGACATATCTAACAACAAAAGCTCTAAAACCCATGAAGAATTTGCAGTTGGATCAGAGAAATCTATCACCCGGTATTTTACTTTGACGGCGATCGTCTCTTCTTCAGAAATGGGAAAGTGCTCGCGTAGGAATTAATAGGAGAAGGGAAACGATGGGGCGATTCAGCTCCTACGGCGGGGCTGTGGGAAACGAGAATATGTGATTTGAAGAATAATGAAACATGAGCTTTTTCTTTTGGTATATCTACACGACTTTTAGCCTCCCTATTGTCACATCCCAAAAGAGCCCTTTGGGGTGGTGGGCAGCCCATAACTTAAATACTGCTTTTTTTGTCCTACACCTAGCCGATGTGGGACTATTTGTCCGTGACATTCTCCTCCACCCAATCACGTGCGCCCCTCGTCACGAATCGACTCCATTGAGGGTCCCACTGGACCATGGAAAATCCACACACCTGACAGACAGTAATCTTTTTTGATACCACTTGTCACCTCTCAAAAGAGCCCTTAGAGGTGGTGGGCAGCCCAAGACTTAAATACTGTTTTTTGGCCCTACACCTAGCCGATGGTTTGTTCGTGACATTCTCTTCCATCCAATCACGTGACGCCCTCGTCACGGATCGGCTCCATTGAGGGTCCCATCGGACCATGGAGAGTCCACACACCTGGAAGACAGTAATCTACTCTGATACAACTTATCACCTCCCAAAAGAGCCTTTAAGAGAGGTGGGCAGCCCAGGACTTAAATACTGTTTTTTGACCCTATACCTAGCCGATGTGAGACTATTTGTCCGTGACACTATGGTATAAATGTCTTTATGTTTTTTTTAATTTTTTTAATAAATAATACAACCATTAAAATTTCTTCTCTTGTTTAATATAGTATATTAATTTTGTATAAAATATGAGTCCGTTCGAGCTCTTTGTCCCTCTTTCTAAAGCTCAAACTGCAACAATGATAAGAAGAAAATGCACAACCAGGATAACAATGGTTTCACCAATGTGAGGATACAAAAGCATTTTATAACAATAAATATATAGATGTTGGAAGTTCAAGCATGGTTCAGCAGCCACAAAGGCATTTGAAATCCTAAATTCTAGCTCCATCCTCTATATTCCCAACTAAAGATAAACTAAAGTAAGCAAAAAAAATATCATCAGAGACAACTTTGCCAAATCAAACTCTGAAGTTCTAAACTAATTACCTCCAATGGGGTCTTTTCACCTCTAATCCAATGTTCATCCAGCACGAAAGTAAAGTTATTAATTGATTGAAGACATCGATTATCAGCGTTCTTGATCAATTGGAGAGATTGATTAACAACGCTTTTTAATTGAATGCCTTCACCACCTAACACTTGTGATTAGAACTACAATATAGAACATTCAACCAAAGTACAAATAGATTTAAATAAAGAGTAAAACCTATTCCACCATAAAAAAAGGAAGGAGGATTTACGTAGATACCGCTCAGTTCTTATGTATTTACAAACGTAACGTATCTAACAGATGAACTTAAATTTTTACATGCATGCCACTTTTCAATGCATGGAAAGGTTCATTTTACTTTTTAAAAGTTAGAATGGTTACATGACATGAAAGATTTGGTTGAGTTTAACTGTTGCATGCAAAGTCTAGATATGTAAATACATAATAATTAGGTGTTGTCTATGTAAAAGGCTCAAAAAACCATCAAAACATATGGCTTGTACATCCTACTACAGTTACCACAGATACTAATCTCCTACAACAATTGAGCAATTTTTTTAATGCTAATTAAGCATGATTCTAACCAAAAAGAGAGATCTTTCATGTGATCATAACTTGGTTTGAATCTAGCTGTACATAAAAAAAAATGTGTCAATGTTACTCCTAAGGTGATCTGATGATTCAAAAGAAAAGAGTACGATGAAGGAGAGTCCACAGATAGAAGATCATGAGGTCCGTTTGTTTGACCGAGTGAAGCTGCTAAGCCAAAGCCAGGAAGGGTGAAATTAACTGAATCACGAGACAGACCGAAAATGACTAGAGAATATAAGAATGAGTCATTTAGAAATAAATAAGGCAAAAAGACATCCAAGCTAATAATTTTGAAAGCTCTTTTCTCAAGAAGATTCAGTTTCTTAGCATCCTCAACCGCCCCAGAGACATCTATAAGCCCCTCGTCAAAAATCAAGGATCGAATGCTGAGTCATATCAGCCAACCGACTCATACTGATTAAACTTAGTCGGCCAAGTTGATCCCATCCAACCAAGCGGATCTCAGCCGACCCAACTGATCGTTCTGACCCGAAGCAATTGAGCTTAGTCACCCTACCTAGAGAATAAACGGGTGTTAAACTCATACATGTAAAATACTAAGAATATCTTGGACAATCCCCTTTAAATCAAGAGAAAAAATATAACATCATCAAAGTGTATCATATCCCTTTATAAATAAGGAGATCATAAAATAAATAAGGAGATCATTTATGAATAAGGCACAAGTAACACGATATTTTACTATTCATTTCTCTCATTCTCTCTCTTTTTGCTTGCTTACGCTCTATTCATCTGTTATGATTCACAGAAAAATTCAGATTCAACATTCTAAAAAGTGCAGTGGGCATGAATCATGCCACAAATAAGAAAAGTAGCCTACAGAAAAGAAACCCATAATAGAGAGATTAGAAATCTCGAGTGCACTAGAAATTTTGTAAACTAACAGGTCCCAGAGTTTAAAAATTAAATGTTGGATTCTATTTAAGATGTGTTGGCTTGGGGAAGAGATAAGCATCCTCAAGAGGAAGGGTTGGCACCCATCAATCGAATAGTACCCCCTCTCCTGACACAGGAACATGAAGGTGACTCCCATTACTTTAATAGTGCTTGGTTGGCACTATTTGATTGACATCTATTTAGGCATACCGAGGCATTTTGACCACCCAAAAATGTGTTATATCTACAATTTTTTTGGTTAGAGCCCCCAAAGAGATTCAAAATCCTAACACTTAACTCATAAGAGGAGAGGATCAACCTGATCGGCCACATAGCTTTGTTTGAGTCAACTATGTATTTGTTCAGGATCACCAACATACTGAAATGTCGTCTCTTTTTATCCTGCTGAGGGAGTCGACCCTTAAGTAGTGCAATAGATTACCGTCATGAGTAATCACGCCGTTCACTAATTTTAAGCGGATGTTTGTGGCACAGTTTACTAGTGCCCAGTTGTTAATAATTAAAAACTATAAGTAAATAAAATAATAATAATAATAATAATAATAATAAAAGAAAATAATAGTTGAATAGGAACAGAAGAAAACGAAGGAAGAAAGTCACCACTTACATGTATGGGAGGCAACACCCTGCCCTAGCCATAGGTTAGAGAAGGAGGAGGTGATGCTGTGCNGAAAATAATAGTTGAATAGGAATAGAAGAAGAAAAACGAAGGAAGAAAGTCACCACTTCATGTATGGGAGGCAACACCCTGCCCTAGCCATAGGATAGAGAAGGAGGAGGTGATGTTGTGCCCTAGTCAAAGAAAGGAGAAGTTGACGTCACTGCTTGTTATGACTTTGATTGGAATTGTCAAAGCCCGCGCCTTATTATGACAGCATGCAAGAAGCAGGAGAGTAGCTCATCGTGCAGGCCGAAGTCAAGCCACGTTTGAAGGAAAAAAGAACTCAGAGGAAGAAGAAGAAGAGTGGGTCTAGCGGCTTTGCGTGAACGTGTGTGAGGAAGTCGAGCCTCACGCGCAGAGGAAGAGGAGGAAGAAGAAGAAGCATGCACACAGGTTAGAATTGTCGAGCTTTTGGTAAGAAAAAATTAGTTTTTATTTTAATTTAATTAATGAATTATATATATATATATATATATATATATATATATATATATATATATATATATATATATATATATATATATATATATNTCGTATAAACTTATAACTTAAATTAATTGTTTCTTTCACGTAAACATTAAGTTGATATATATGACATGAAAGATTTAGTTTATAAGAGGAGCACAACTAATGACATGTATTATGTTATGGTTGTAGCAATTGTATTATTTTCTTTTGTATAGAGATACTGCTTTGTCTGGATTGAGATGTTTCACTTACAAACTATGCCGTTGTTTCTGGATGATTTAAATTTACATTTAGTGCATTTCTGGTTTAGTAGTGGCTCTTTTATAAATTGAAAGTTTTGAAATTCTGTGGAAAGTAAATGAAAGATTTCAATCGTTTGATTGCTCTTCTTAACTTAGTTAATATTATGCTATCAAGTTGGTGGTGACAAAAATAATATCAGAGAATTGAGATTGGATCATTATTAAAAATGCCATATAAATCAAGAGTTAAATCAAGCAAACTTATAAATTTGAGTCTTGAGAGTTTACACACTTATGTGGTAAAATATTTGAAATTTTCTAAGAAAGAAATAGAGCACCTTTTTTTTATATAAATTTAATCTAAAAGTGCTCTAAGGTTTTTTTTTTTNACACATATAAATTTTATATATCTCAAACTTTTCAAAGTTAAAACACTTAGAAATTCTTAAATTTTAAAACTAAAATTTCAAATTAAAATTTTACATGATCTACATCCTTTTAATTTTTCAAATGCCTTTTTTAAAAAAATTAAATTTATTTAGAAACTCTTATTGCTCTATTGTGGCTACCTCAGATACAAAATTTAAACATTTAACCAAAACATTTCTAATTGACCTAAACTTACCTCTATTAGCTAGCTAGCTAACAAACTTAATGTTTAATCCAAAGCTTTGCATTCATGTTCACCTAACCCTTTACTGTCATAGAGTTTCATCCAAAATATCTATCATGTTATCCCTAACAATTCAGCCTTTTTCTTAACTTTCTTAACTTTCCACCTACTATAAACCTTCCTCCCCCATTTAATTAATCCTTGAAGCCTCAGAACAACATGCCCATCACATTTTTATGTAACGTATATATCTATATGTATAGATGTATACATACATAGACAGGTAAATAGATAAGAATCGAGTAGTATGTATGCAAAGCTTTCACACATATATATGCATTCATACATACATACGTACGTAGGGCTGTCAATTTGGCTCGTTGTTCGTGAACAACTCGTGTTCGGCTCGTTCGTTAAGCCTAACGAGCCGAACACAAACAAATTTTTAAGCTCGAAATGTAAACGAG
>JXCR01120545.1:19858-37130 GCA_002079205.1 Phalaenopsis hybrid cultivar
ACGAACGAACAAAAATTTGTTTGTGTTGTTCATGTTCGGTTCGTTAACTTAGCGAACGAGCCGAACACGAGCTGTTCTCCAACAATGAGCTGTTTTGACAGCCTTAATGATGAATAATAGGAATTTAACTATGCAAATAATGAATCTTTTGTATTTACATATCTAGCACACAAACATTCATATTTACATATCAAATCTTTAATAGGGATGTAAATGATCCGAGCTTGAGCGAGCTCAGGCTGGGCTCTTGTTTGACTCGTTCGAAATTGCTCGTGTTCGAAATCAGCTCGTGTTCGAAATTGGCTCGTGAACAGTGTGTTCGTGTTTGACTCGATTTAAATATTCATGCTCGTGTTTGGCTCGAAATTGACTCGTTAAAATTAAATTGAAAAAAGTAAATGTAAAGTGTTGGATTCGAACATGTACCAAATGTATGCAAAAGAAAACACTAATCACGTTACTACACGAGATGTTATGATTTAAACTCAGATATAACTATACATAATAAATTATTATATATATTTTCTAGCTAAAACGAGCCGAACATGAGCGAACAAGGAGTTGTTCGTGTTCGGCTCTTTTATAATTCAATCTTTAAAAACTTGTTCGTGTTCAGCTCGTTTACTTAACGAACGAGCCGAACACGAGCTGTTCGTGAACAACGAGCCTTTTTGACAGCCCTAACCTTTAATATCACATTAAAATACCGAAATCAATACTTTAATTTAGAATACCTCATAAGTGTAAATATAATATTTTAGGTGTAGGATATATATGTTAATACATAAGAATTGTGTGGCATGCATGTAAATTTTCGTATAATTAACTTATAAACTTATGACACGAATCAAACATACATGTCATTAATTCCAATAATATTAAAAAAATAAATAAAGATATTATTATAAATCATATATTTAAATATTGTAACAACATCTGATCTGAAAGAACACAGCTCATTTTATTTCTCTTACAGCAAGGCAGAATCATTCATCACTATTTCTTTAATATCAAAATAAATTAAATAATTACATAAATATCACCCAGAATACTGATATTTACAAATTAACCCCCCAGAGATTTTTTCGAACTACCGAAGCAGATGCATTTACGCGTGCCACAACCAAAACTATCGAGAATATCATAAAATTGAAACATATTGGTTGGGATTTTACGACGAACTTTGATATTTGAGCGAGAATTTGAAAAAAAGGACGAAAGAGAATGGTTGATTTGTAAATAGTAAGTTTCAGGGTGGTCTGTATGTAATTGCACCATAAATAAAAAAGCTATACAAACATACCACTCAATTCCTATGTATTTACATATCCAACACCAAAAAAGTCAATTTTACATACTTGTCACCTTATAAAATTAGGGGTGGGGTGGTACAAATGTAAAAAAAGGTGAACTTTATGTGTTACTTATGTAAATACATAGAAATTGTATGGCATGCATGTAAATCCAACATATATACATATATATAGAGGTAACCATTCACACAATCTTCATGTCTCACACCATCTCCTCATATCCAACCAATGGAATTTGGATGAGAAAAAAGAAAGGAAGAGATGGAAGAAAGATCAAATAAGAAGAAGAAGAAGACACGACGTGATATTGATTCGACTCAACTCCGGATATCTAACGGAAAATATTACGTCCGGATCTCCAGATGTGCGGACGGTGTAGATTCGATAACGTCACTGTTCACGTATAGTGATGTGGTTGAATCCATCTGTCGTTCGTATATCTGCATGACACACGTAATGTTAATGAGTTCGAAGATAATTAGAGACGAGCCGAACCAATATCACTCGTGTATTCTTCATTCGTAAGCTCTTCCACATCTCCATTAATTTTCTTCAAGTCCTCCCTTTTTTTCTGCCATTTCTTCTCATTTCTGCAATTAAATTTTCATTTTTAAATTTAATATAAAAAATAACGTACAATAATATTCATATTCTATTTATATTTATAAAGTATTACATATTATAATTGATGTTTGAATACAATCAGTTCATGAATTTACGTATCTAACACGAAGAATTTGATATTTACATTGATAACCCTGTTGTTATGGAGTTATGCATAAAAAAGTGCATTTGATTTTTAAAAAGGGTAAAGTGTCAGACTAGTCTCGGACTATCTATGTTGTGTCGTTTTAGTCCCAGAGTTTATAGAAGAGTCAAAATAATTCGTAACTATTTTAAAATTGAGCTCTAATAATCTTTCATGGGGGATAATTCGATCTAAATTTAAAGAGTCTGTAGACTATTTTATCACTTCTATGAACTCTAAGACTAGAACGGCCTCGTGTAAATAGTCCGGCTCTCTTTAAAAAGTTGAGTGAAATCAATATTTTTGTTGTGATGTCAAAGATTTGAGCGTTATGAATGAAAATATTAAGCTTTAGGTGTCAAATATTTAATACATAAAAACTTCATGCTATGTATGTAATAAAAGAAGGAATTTATGAAAATGGCAGTATAATTTACATTAGAGTGTGTTGAAACTTTAAGTAATCATAACAAAAATATATCTAATTATTGTTTCACAACATAATTAAGTGGTGTCCAATCTCTTGTGATATTGTTATGTATAATCAAATAAATATGCTAAATTATTTTCACATATGGCATCAATGATACTCATATGTTCAACAACAAGTTGTATGTATGGTCATAATTTTAAGTTTTAACTTGGGCTTACTATCTGTTTGAGGCAGCAGTGCAATGACAGTGCGACACAACACTGCAGTTTTGTCTGTTTGGGTGAACGGTGTTTTGGCAACTTTTTCAAAAAATTACCGTTGAAATCTGTGTTTTCCCACCAGTCCTGGCTAGGTGCGGTGGCAACTTACTAGATGCGGCCAGACATTTTCCAATATATATATATATATATACTGCAATTTTTTTAACATCAGATTATTTTTTTGTAGTTTCACAGTTGTTTTTTAATAAGCTGCAGCTGCCGCGCATAGACCTTAATCGCATGAAGAAAAATAAGAGTATTAATTATCATCAATAGTTCGTCTTTATCTTCTTGATTTTGATTCATTTAGTCGTAGGGAGAAATATAAGTGCAACATCAATGAGCTTATCTCCTACACCAATCTTGTTGATGTTGACTCTTTATTTAATCAAAATAATTATGCTTCTAAGAGCTCAACTTGTAGAATAAAAAAGCATCATTCTATGAAGTTATGACCTTACATCTCAACAATTATATGATTAACTAACTAATGAATAATGGACAAGATCTTTAGATGATAAAAGGAAGGAATCTAGAACTAATATGTTGATGATGTGCTTATTTCATCTTTTGAACTTTTGAACCAACATTATAACCATGAACGAATACAACATGAAGTTGAATTCAATAAAGTGTGTATTTTGATGATTTAAGGAAATAATTGTATTTACTTAGAAGGAATGTAAGAAGAATTTGATATTTAAAGTCATTGTTAAATATGTTTGCCCCAAAAATGGTTTCATATATCTTTTATAAGTGGGAGATGAATCTAAAATTAAGTGCATTCATGAATAAATTTATACAACAAGGACTTCACTTTAGGAAAGGAATAAAAAAGTATTAGTAAAAGAAGTTCTTAGAAGAAATATAATTGACAACCTCTGTTACTCTTGACCATGAGAAATTTATGGATCATTGTAGGAAAAAAATACTAAAACCGACGAAAGAATATGTGACTTTTTACAAGTCTGAAAAATTATTGTAATTACCGACAACTTTTTATTTTGGTTATTTGCGATTGCATAACTAGAACATAAACTGTTGCTTATCAACATTATTTTGTTTCCCAACTATTTTTACTTATAGCTGACATGTTAGTCCGTCAGTTATAAGTAAATATTACCTGACGACTATAGTGCATCAGTTATCTTTGAATAGGCAATATGACGGGATTTTAACAGACGCATTTTATTATTAAATGACGAGAGTGACCGTCGGTAATAGTTTTAATAACCAACGCAATTAATGTTGTTGATAGACCGCCGGAACAAATCCTATATCTCGCCCGATTTGCCCTCCCTCCCGGGCTGGTCCTAATTCCTCTCGCGGCTTTTCTCCAACATAAACCCTCGCCTCTCCCTAGAACCCTATGCATGAAGCTCTCCTCATTTCCCCGAAACCATCGCCTTCATCTCTATCCCTAAATCACTTACGATACAGTCAGAATACTAGCTAGTTGGGAACGCAACGGCTGGATGACGACTTACAATGACCATAAACTCTCACTTTTCTCCTCCTTCCGCTCCTCTGCGACTCGAAACAACTGAGGAAAGTAACGTATTATCTTCATCTTCATTTTCATTTTTATTTTCATTTGTTATGAAGAATACATTAAGGGTTTAGGGTTTTGCATTTAGGAGGTTTGTCAAATATTTTCCTATTTTAGTCAGATGACATCTTGAACTGTGAGTTTAGCTCCAACATTGTTAGTCGCTCGAAGATTGTTTCAAATTTTGGCTCGAATCGAGATCATATTGAAATAAATGAGTCGAGCTGCGAGCCAAAATTTTGGATCATCCAATAGTGTATGTCATTGTAGCAACATCAATCCGCTCACATATATATTTGTTTCACATTTTGTCTCCAAGTGAAAAGCCAATCACAAACAACATACGAATCACTGACTTTATACTTGTAGATAAAATGTAAACTAAATATACTTATGAATGAGTTGATGTAACTATGGTGACAAACAAAATTAAAAATAAAATATTAATAAATATTCATTGATTATCTATCTTCGACTGCCCTAAGAGTCTTAGTAGAATGTTAACGTTCTAATTTCAAGCTTAATTGTTGTCAGCTCTAAAGAAATCCGAGTCAAATTTAAAATAAGTCAATTTCAAGCGGTAATTGTTGTTTCGTATTAAGAAAAATTTATTCTAACGATTTATTTAGATTCATGATGTCTCTTTCTAATATTAACTACAATCGGTCATATTTGTTTCATATTTTATTTTCAATTGTAAAGCCAATCATAGAACTAAACATGCTCGGTGTCACAACCCCTTACACGATTAATTGCACACCTAGAAATATTTCCTTAAAAGAAGATATTTCATATGTAAAAAGTATTGATTCTTTCCTACTTTGCAAAGTCTAATTTCCACTTGCAAAATGAAAATNCCTTACACGATTAATTGCACACTTAGAAATATTTTCTTAAGAGAATATATTTCATGTGTAAAAAGTATTGATTCTTTCCTACTTTGCAAAGTCTAATTTCCACTTGCAAAATGAAACACTTTGAAAGCTAATTTGTAAGATCCAAACTAAAGATTCACTTTGAAATTTATTTTTCATTGCCGGAATTNTCTTACACGATTAATTGCACACTTACAAATATTTTCTTAAAAGAATATATTTCATATGTAAAAAGTATTGATTCTTTCCTACTTTGCAAAGTCTAATTTCCACTTGCAAAATGAAAATACACTTTGAAAGCTAATTTGTAAGATCCAAACTAAAGATTCACTTTGAAATTTATTTTTCATTGCCGGAATTCCAATTTTGGCAATGTAGATGTGGTTTCCAAGTGAATTTTCATTTTGGAACTGACAATTTAGATTTGAGAGTGGAGATTAGAATTCATATTAGAGTATGTAGTAAAAACTCTTACATCATATGAAATATCTCATTCTAAGANAAAATTCCAATTTTGGCAATGTAGACGTAATTTCCAAGTGAATTTCCATTTTGAAACTGACAATTTAGATTTGAAAGTGGAGATTAGAATTCATATTAGAGTATGTAGTAAAAACTCTTACATCATATGAAATATCTCATTCTAAGAACATATTTCTAAGTGTGTAGCCAATCGCTTATGATGTTTGCGGCGACCAATATATTTAGTGGTATGATTGGCTTTTCAGTTAAAAAATAAAATGTGAAAGGAAATAAACTTGTGCAGGTTTGGCGTAACTTGAATCAAGAGCACAAAAATTGATGTTTAACTTGAACAAAAGTCACAATTTTTACGAGTAATCTTAAGTTAACATAGATAATCAAACGACAATCATAAACCAATATGAAGGATTAAGCATCAAAGCTCCAGAACATAAAGCTGGTAAACCAAAATAGTTCATCAAACATTTAGGGAAATAAATGCTACAATTCCTTTTTCTCAAGATCACTCATTCATTACAGGCTTGTTTTCACTTGCCTTCGGCTTCTGCTCCTTTGGCTTCTGCTCTTCATTTTTCCTGCTCAAAATAAGCCCAGAAAAAGCCTTTGGGTCAAAGCAGAATTCACCTAACAAAAGTTTCTAGGTTCTCATAATATTCCATAACAAAAAAAATGAGAAACAAACACAGATAACACTCAATTCTTTTATGTATTTACTTTAGGGGTATAAGTGAGTCTGACTCGTGAGCCGGCCTGAGCTTGGTTCAATAAGTGGCTAATGAACTGAGCTTGATGAGCTACAAGCCAAGCTCAAGCTAGCCCTGCTTCGACTCGTTAGCTTGTGAGTCAATTCGTTCGAAAAAACATTAATATAAAAGATACTCAAAATATATTAAATTTGAAGACTGTATCTTTAAAGTATTAAAAATGTTCATAAAAAATAATATTTATATTTTATATTAAGTGATTTCTTATTATTTCTCTCCTAATTGTTCATTCTATTTGTCGTTTTATTATAACACTAACTCATATTTATATTATTTTCCCTTTTCTGATAAACAAGTCGGTTAAATTTATAACAAACAATGGGATTGTTCTTAAAAAGGTGCTCGATGGATCTGGAAAAATAGTCAAAAGCTAATATGAAGACGGTTGGAGATAATAATCTTGTTTAAGAACTCCGGTAGCTTCAAAGAAACCATAGGAAGAACAATTCACTAGGATAGAGTAGAAGTTGTGGGTGAGGATTCTGAATAAGAGGTAAAGAAGGGTTGTTAAAATCCCACAATTTTCAGCACATCTTATATAAATTTCCAACTAAGGGTGTCATAGGCCTGCTTGATGTCCAATTTTATAATTGTGTTATCACCTCTAAAATCTTTTAGACTTGAGCTCAAACTCCATAAAATTAATCAAGCTCAAGCTCAAACCGAGGGCGGCTCGA
This sequence comes from Phalaenopsis hybrid cultivar, assembly GCA_002079205.1. Classification (NCBI taxonomy): domain Eukaryota; kingdom Viridiplantae; phylum Streptophyta; class Magnoliopsida; order Asparagales; family Orchidaceae; genus Phalaenopsis; species Phalaenopsis hybrid cultivar. The sequence goes on from JXCR01120545.1 coordinate 26,961, forward strand.
GTTCGACTTAACTTGATTACACCCCTAATTTACATATTTAACACCAACACTTCAATTTTTACACAAATGCCACCTTACCTAAACATAAAATATTACATATTTCACTCTCTAAAAGTTAAAATAGCTATAATTTTGATATGATATGAATAATTGGAGTGGTAAAAATATGAAAAGCAAATTTAGGTGTTAGATATGTAAATGTATAAGAATTGTGTGCATATATATATATATATATATATATATATATATATATATATATATATATATATATATATATATATATATATATATATATATATATATATATATATATANTCAAATTTTTGGAAGATTTACATACATACCACTTAATTCCTATGTATTTACATATCAAACCAACTAAACTTCAATTTTTACATATATCACCTTACCTATGCATGGAAAGGTGTATTTCTCTTTTTAAAAATTGAAGTGGTGATATTTTTGAAGTGAAATGAAAGAAAAATTTGAGTGTTATGAAAGCAAATAGTAATGTTCAGGTGTTAGATATGTAAATACATAAGAATTGGCTGGTATGTATGTAAATGCCCCATATTTAGGTCTATTACTAGGTTACGTAATATGAAATCATATATCATTATATTTAAGAATTAGGATTTTAGGGTTCATAAGGTTGGATGATGACAACCTTAACTGAGGGAAGCAAACAAGACAGCGAAAATGTGATATTGTCAAAGCTCTTAGAAATCATGAAGACCATACCATATCTTATCAACAGTAAACTGCTATGGTGCCATTATCTAATCTTATAAAGATAATATTCTATATGATAAATCAAAGAACTCAAGACTATCATGCTAGGCACAGCATCTCTTTACTTTGATAAATTAGTGTTAATATCACACTCACTAAAGTTACATGCATCTACTCTAAAATTTCTTTTATCAATCCGACCTTTCAAAATTATAAACATTTCCATCATTGTTATTTTGGTAATTGTCACACCAATTATAACTATATTATTCACAAAAGACAATTGAAAGTGCTTCAACTTGAATATCATTAATAAATTTGTCCAAAATAAATACAAAAAAAAAAAAAAATTACAGACTAAAAACTGAATCTTATTCTCTTTTGATTGGAAACACATTAGTCATTCAAAAACTAAGTGAAATTAATTTATAACATCCAGAATGCTATACATCTACTTTGTTCATAAATAGTACCACCAACATGCTTTCTCCTATCATTATTCTCTTACTCTTCAAAATTCAATTGAAAAAATTATTAATCAAATCACTAAAGTCTCACTCATAACTATCCAATTTCAATAAGTATATCACTCGTAGCTATGCAAATATTATTTGGACCAAAAAATTTACATTTATGTATCTTCTTTAAGATTTATTCAACTTCATCTTATTAAGCAATCTATAATATAACTCATTATACATTTATAATGCTCTTCTAAGAAAATTAAACATCAAATTTCTTAATTAATTTCTAAAAAGGCAATTTTATCTTTCATTGATATTTTCATCTTCAAGAAAAATCTTATCTTCGTCCCTGATCCATCTAGCATAATCAAAACAATTAGCTCTCATACATTTTGCTTTAGCTAATTTACATATATCTTATGTTTTCTCTTTCATTTATACCTAGTCGATTCTATAAATTATTAAGAACTGTAGCTTTTCTTTCTCATTAGATTCTTCACAAAAATTATAGCTTCTTTATAATCATCATAAGACTAAACAATATTAATTTTCTACGAATCTTTAGAAGAATTTAATTTCATAAATTTTGAGCCCTCTCACTTACCAAATTTCCTTATTTATTTCTAAAATCTACTATTATTTCAACATTTTAAATGGAATCAATCATCTTATCCCACAGTAAATTTGGCTCAATAAAAGAATTCTAGCTATTTCTGTAAGCAACATATCTAAAAAAATAGATAGCTTCCCATGCTTCAAATTTTATCATAACTATGTTCTTAAGTTTTAAGGTGCAAATTTTTCTTTTCTCTTTATTAAATACTAGCTATCCGAGGTTCTAAAAACACCAACCAAGCTAGATTCCTATAGACCTTCAAGAGAGAATAGAAGTAATTTCTTATCGAATCAATATTTCCTTCGAAAAGTAAGATTTCTTCAATCGTAATCCAGATAAAAAAAGACATTTTCTTTTGAAATCACTTCACAACTTTTTCATTCAATGCAACATAGATTCTAAATTTGGTGGCTTAACTTCTAAAAGAAATTAAATTATTATCTCATTTTTAGCACGTGTTCAAGATTAATAGATCACATGTTACAATCAAATCAAGTATAACTTCTCTCATTGCATTTCTATCTTATTACGCTCCACAATAAATCCTATTATATTATATCCTATCTATATGTCTATTCAAGCTACACTCAATAATTATACTCTTTTCTTTAGGTCTAATCAGCCCCGTTTTTCCAAAATTGGTTTTTTAAGAAAGTTTATAATCCAGTAAGGAGAATAAGCACTAACACATTAAAATAACTCTTATAAATAATTAACTAGTAACAAATCTGTAAGATCCACACAAATAATTGATATAATAGTTAGTACTCTATTACTAATCCTATTCATTTCACGAATTTTATCTTTAGACTCTTGACCACTACAACCCTTACCCCATTTCTACTGTTATTCCTCCAAGCAAACAATTTTTCTAACATTCATCAACATATTTGAATTTCCCCCTTTCAATTAATTTTATTGCAAATAAGTAATATTTATTCTTATTCTAATTATTTTGCATATTAATTCTCCTATAGTCACATTCAAGGTAAAAAAATATCATGTAGAAATCTAATCTTAATTCGAGACATAGTAAACTGTCAATCCTTATTTGCTTTCAGCAAAAACAAACTAAATTATGAAGCATCACTAGTAAATAGTGTTCTAATAAAAAAAGTCACTAAAAATCCTTATTATTACTGACCAAAACTTAACACTATCGGTCACCTACCCTCCAATAAAAGAAGTATTTTGTCCTTGTTTCACTCTTTATAATTATTCATTACGTTTGAGGTCCATTTTTCATAGTTCAAGGTGGTCTCCCCAAGGGCGACCATATTAGTATTCTATTTTGATCTACATATGATTGAAGATAGAGATCTACCCCCATGCCGTACCCCAAATTTATTGAAGGTATTAGCACATAAAGAGTAACTTCCAACTAACTTGACGGATGTCAATTCAAAAACCTATATGAAATCCTACTTATAATAAAGTAAACAATTGACACAACCAATGGGTGTAAATAATTCAAGCCTTCCTTAGGACTTGATCCACCTCATCTTGAGCTTACCTCAGCTCAACCAATCAATTTTGAACTCAAATCTATGCCAAACCAGCTTAAATAATAAAAAATTGAAAAAGAAGAAAATTACCAAACCATAAGAGTAGGAAGACACTAGGGTGGGAGAGGAAGGAAGTGAGAGAGAGAAGGGGGTGGGGTGCTGATAAAGATATCAATTTTTTTCCTTTAACTTTCACTTAGGACCTTCAAATTTTCATTTTTTTTAAAAATAAATGATTGTTTGAATAAAAAAATGATGAAAATTCAGCCAATGAACAAGCCTAGTGTCACCTCCCAAAAGAGCTCTTCGGGGTGGTGGCCGATGTAAAACTTTTTGTCCGTGACATTCTCCTCCACCCAATCATGTGACACCCTCGTCACGAATTTGCTCCACCAAGGGTCCCACTGGACCATGAAGAAGCCACACACCTAGCAGACAGTAATCTGCTCTGATACCACTTGTCACCTCCCAAAAGAGCTCTTAGGGGTGGTGGGCAGCCCAAGACTTAAATACTGTTTTTCGGCCTTACACCTAGCCGATGTGGGACTTTTTATCTGTGACGCTAGGTTGACTTAAGTTTGGGCCATTACTTGACAAGCGCAGCTCATAAGTTGCTCAATTCTGGGACACCCCTAAACCTCAAAAAATGAATTATTAGCTTATTATAACAAATTAGTCAATAAATATAATAAAATTTCACTAGTTTTAGTTTCTAAATATTGAATATTAATGGTTTCAAATTATAATCAATCAGCCACTCAACATATTAAATTATATCCTCGACATGATTAGCAATCAAGTAAGTGTGATTAATTAGTGATAATAAACAGGTTGAAGCTTCTGACTATAATCATACTCATGTAATCACAGTTGAGGGTCTACAAATCACAAAAAACAAATCACCAATCACAATCAAATTTAGATATTTAGTAGCTGATGAAATTAATTAAATACTAATTAAATTTAAATAGCAAAAAACTGCTAATATAGAACAACAATCATCTTCAAAGAAGGAGCTTCCAATAGCTGATGACAATTTTGTTTCCACACTATTTTGAAGCTGATAGATCGAAATCCAAAATATTTTTTGAAGTTTTAGAATAAATTACTGTCTTTCAATAAAATATATTGACAGACAGAAACCGCTCTCTCTTCAGTAAAAACTAGCAACTCAAGGTTTTAAGAACACCAGCCAATCTCGGCTCCAGGAGACCTTGAAAGGGTTTTAGAATTAATCGCAAATCGGATCAAAATCCAAAACATTTTTTAACGCTCTTATTGAATCACGATTTTTACAGAAAACAAAGATTTCTTCACACAACACAATCCATATGCCAAGCATCAACACAAAAATAAACTTCTTTTTCAGATTTTCCAACCACAGCACGAGAATGATCGAGAAAAAAAAAAGGAAGTGAGAACAATCTCTGCACAAGAAAGGAATGAAAAGAAAGGATGGTACCGCTTATCGGAGGATGCGCCCTTCTGGCTGAGAAAGGAGCGGAAAAGAGGGGAATTGACGTCGTAGATCATCGTTAGGGTTTTGGTTCGCGATAAGGGTTCTCTGTGAGGAAGGCAGCTTTTTAACCTAATTTTAGCCCAATATCTTTCGCTGTTGTGCGCTTCAATTTATGCTAATGTTATTAAATTTAGTTTTTAATAAATTAGATCTTAGGTTTAGATTATGAGTCAAGTTCCAAAAAATGTTTTCAATAGTTTTTATTGGGTCCTTTTAGTCCTAGAATTTATGAAAATATCAAAATAGTTCCTAGATTTTTAAATTTGGGCTCAATTTTAAAATAGTCATCGACTATTTTGATAATTTTATAAGCTCTGAGACTAAAACAGTCCCATGTAAATACTATTTAATCACTTTTTTCATTAAAACCAATTCATTATTACTCATGTGTGCTAAAAAATTTACGGCGGTAGAGTAACAGATTCTCGTCTTAGTGTTGTAGAAGAATTCATCATACACAGATAAAAGAAAACAACTGGTACTGACACAAAAAGTTTTAAGGTTGAAAAACAGAAAAGCAAAAAAAACTACGGGATCTGACCCAATTGAAAAGATTCACTATAAATTGATAATTACACTTACAAACTTTTGTCTCATATGCATGAAAGAGTTGCAATATCTTGAGTTACAATGTCGGTGTGCAGATAAATTCGTCATAAAAAGTGGGCGGAGTTGAATAATGATTGTCGACAGTCGGCGAGTGGTGGTTGGTGATGGTCGGCGACTGGTGGTTGATAAATTGTCAGTGCAAACATGATCAGTTTTCTTAAGGTTTTAAGTTCCTAGTTCCCCCTCAAGAAGGGAGTAGACATTATTTATAGAGTCCCGATTGCAATTAATGAAAGAATATGAACCACTCTAATCTAACGATCTAATGAGATCCTTTCGATCAGACGATGTTTAATGGACATTTGAGTGTTTTAACGATGTGAAATTGAGCGATCTTGAGCTCATCGGATTCGTCTTGTCGAGACTAGGGCTGTCAAAACGCTTCGTTGTTCGCGAATAGCTTGTGTTCGGCTCGTTAATTTCGTTCGATAATTTAACGAGCCAAACACGAACTAAGATGTGTTCGACTCGTTGTCTCGAAATACTACTCATCAAGTATATATATATATTAAGTAGTATTTTAAAAAAATATAATTGACTATAAGGCTACAAAGATTTATAATCAATTAAAATATTGATTAAGAAAATATAATAAAATTATTAAATTAGATTCAAATAATGTTTTAATATAAATAATAATTTTCAAATCTTGTTCATTGTCTTATGACTACATGATTAGAGTTGTTAGAAGGTCGCTTTGTTCGTGAACTGCTCGTGTTTGACTCATTTGATGTGTTCGTCTCGTTAAGCAAACGAGTCGAACACGAACACACTTTTTTAGCTCGAAATATAAACGAGCTGAGCATGGCTCGCTCGCATTCGGCTCGTTTACATCCCTAGTCGAGACACTCGATTCAACTACAGGCTCGCTAAATTTGACATTCATTTGATTTTTCAAATATGTTAAAAAATTTTCAAAAGCGGTATAATTGCTTAATTTGGACCTAATTTAGTTTATATTAGACTAATTTTGGTATCATTATGTCTGTCTCATCGAATCGGTCAGTTTGACTGTAAGCCTGCTGAAATCGAAGCTCTAGATGAATTTTAATTAGGGTTTGAACATTTCTTGTTCAAAACATCACCCCAAGCTCCGTGCCAAGCCCCAAGACTCATGTCGAATGATGACAGTTTGTTGATGGTGTATCAATTATTATGATAAAAAACAAATTAAATTTATAATTAATTTGTATCCCTCATAACTAAAACTCTTCTGATCTATAGTCTCACAAAACCTTAAATTGTCATGCATTGTGCTTCCACAAGTCACCTCCAACTCTGCCCATAGAACCAACTTGCATGAGGAACTCATGAAGTTGCTATTTTTTCAAGACTATTTGAGTTATTGCAATTAGTTTGTCAATTCAAAATTCAAACTAAATATAAAAAAAAAGAAATTTTGCATCACTATTTCACTAATTCTTTTATTTATATAATTATGTCTATAACTTCATTCTATTTACATATCATTGCATATAAAATCATTTGCATGCATCAAATTTTTGTACTATCTATTTTGAAGTTGTATTTACAACATCAAAAATTATCCAAGTATAAATGATATCCTCCTTCATCAATCTCATTGATGAGGATAAAACCTAGGAAGGGATGATGGCTATGCTCCACAAGCTCCTCATGAGTATCATCTTTTATATTATGAGAAGCTACTTTCTAACATGAATTATTGTATTTTAATATAATTATTATTTCTTAATTATTTTAAATAATTGATCACAAGGCTTGTAATATCTTATTAAATTTCATAATGTTATGAAATACTTCCCAAATGACTTTGCATACATCTCCTAAATTTTAAGAAAATATTTTATTTTCATTCTCGTTCAATACTATGAATGGGAAAAAAATACATAAAATATAGCATTCAGATCTTCTCTTTGCAATCACTGTAACTTACAGAACTTCGCTCCAAATCTGTACAAGAGAAATCACTACTAAAATCCATGCTCTTGACCTTTATTACACTGAGCACCATCGAGAGTTCCACGAGCTATGCTTTGAATCACAAGAGCCTAGCATAGATACGCCGCACTTGGCGTAATTATACCGTGCACTCTGTAGAATCAAACGATTAGAAGCAATTGCAACATAGCCAAGAATATTTTTAACATAAAATATGAAAAATAGTATTGTAACATAAATTTTTATTGATTTTTTGCCCATATAAATAGTGCAAAGATGCCATTACTAATTTTTAATAACATTGAGTTGGAGTTGTAGTTACCATTTTGTTGTCTCCTAGGAGCTATCTTGAATTTTTTTGAACTTTTCATTATTTCTTTTTATGTGAAAATTCTTTCCAAATACACTCTAATTAGTGATAATAAATCATAAATAAATTTTTTTTGTTTAAACTTTATATACTTTTTTAGCTATTTAGACTTATGATGTTAAGCACTTCAATTATTAATAGGGCTGTCAAAACGACTCGTTGTTTGTGAACAACTCATGTTCGGTTTGTTAAGAAGCTCGTGTTCGACTCGTTTGCTTAGTTAACAAACCGAACATGAACAACATGAAGAAAGGTTTGTTCGTTCGTGTTCGGCTCGTTTTAGCTCGAAATACTACTAATCAATTATATATATATCTTTGATGAGTAGTAATTTTAAAAAACTTAATTGACTACAATGCTATAAATATTTATAATCACTTATAAGCATTAAATAAGAAAATAGAATAAAAAATATTAAATTAGATTCAAATGATGTTTTAATATAAAATGTGAAAGGAAATAAACTCGTGCAGGTTTGGTGTAACTTGAATCAAGAGCACAAAAATTGATGTTTAACTTGAACAAGTCAGAATTNGGTGTGTAGCCAATCGCATATGATGTTTGCGGCGACGAATATATTTAGTTGTATGATTGGCTTTTCAATTAAAAAATAAAATGTGAAAGGAAATGAACTCGTGCAGGTTTGGTGTAACTTGAATCAAGAGCACAAAAATTGATGTTTAACTTGAACAAGTCAGAATTTTTACAAGTAATCTTAAGCTAACATAGATAATAAAACGACAATCATAGATCAATATGAAGGATTAAGCATCAAAGCACCAGAACATAAAGCTGGTAAACCAAAATAGTTCATCAAACATTTAGGGAAATAAATGCTACAATTCCTTTTTNAAATCAGAATTTTTACAAGTAATCTTAAGCTAACATAGATAATAAAACGACAATCATAGACCAATATGAAGGATTAAGCATCAAAGTTCCAGAACATAAAGCTGGTAAACCAAAATAGTTCATCAAACATTTAGGGAAACAAATGCTACAATTCCTTTTTCTCAAGATCACTCATTCATTACAGGCTTGTTTTCACTTGCCTTCGGCTTCTGCTCCTTTGGCTTCTGCTCTTCATTTTTCCTGCTCAAGATAAGCCCAGAAAAAGCCTTTGGATCAAAGCAGAATTCACCAAACAAAAGCAGAAAAATTTAACATTTCTAGGTCCTCATAATATTCCATAATAATAAAAAAAAAAGAGAAACAAACACAGAAAACAATCAATTCTTTTATGTATTTACTTTAGGGGTATAAGTGAGTCAAGCTGACTCGTGAGTCGGCCTAAGCTCGGTTCAATAAGTGGCTCATGAACTGAGCTCGATGAGCTAACAAACCAAGCTCAAGCTAGCCCTGATTCGACTCGTTAGCTTGTGAGCTAATTCGTTCAAAAAAACATTAATATAAANTCTCATAATATTCCATAATAAAAAAAAATGAGAAAAAAACACAGAAAACACTCAATTCTTTTATGTATTTACTTTAGGGGTATAAGTGAGTCAAGCTGACTCGTGAGTCGGCCTTAGCTCGGTTCAATAAGTGGCTCATGAACTGAGCTCGATGAGCTAACAAGCCAAGCTCAAGCTAGCCCTGATTCGACTCGTTAGCTTGTGAGCTAATTCGTTCAAAAAAACATTAATATAAACGATACTCAAAATATATTAAATTTGAAGCCTTTGTCTTTAAAGTATTGAAAAGGTTCATAAAAAATAATATTTATATTTTATATTAAGTGATTTCTTATTATTTCTCTCCTAATTGTTCTAACTATTTGTCGTTTTATTATAACACTAACTCATATTTATATTATTTTCTCTTTTCTGATAAACAAGTCGGTTAAATTTATAACAAACAATGGGACTGTTCTTAAAAAGGTGCTCAATGGATCTGGAAAAATAGTCAAAAGATAATATGAAGACGGTTGGAGATAATAATCAACTTGTTTAAGAACTCCGGTAGCTTCAAAGAAACCATTGGAAGAACAATTCACAAGGATAGAGTAGAAGTTGTGGGAGAGGATTCTCTGAATAAGAGGTACAGAAGGGTTGTCAAAATCCCACAATTTTCAGCACATATTATATCAATTTCCAACTAAGGGTGTCACAGGCCTTCTTGATGTCCAATTTTATAATTGTGTTATCACCTCTAAAAACTTTTAGACTTGAGCTCAAACTCCATAAAATTAATCAAACTCAAGCCGAGGGTGGCTCGAGTTCGACTTTACTTGATTACACCACTAATTTACATATTTAACACCAACACTTCAATTTTTACACAAATGCCACCTTACCTAAACATAAATATTACATATTTCACTCTCTAAAAGTTAAAATAGTGATAATTTTGATATGATATAAATAATTGGAGTGGTAAAAATATGAAAAGCAAATTTAGGTGTTAGATATGTAAATGTATAAGAATTGTGTTCC
>JXCR01120546.1:764-27865 GCA_002079205.1 Phalaenopsis hybrid cultivar
GGGGGGGGGGGGGGGGGGGGGGTTATGAATATCATTTTAAAAGTATTTGATAGCAAACAATGCTTACCAATAAGGGAGACGATAGATCGAGTTAGGTTTGATGATAATTTATGGTAATTTGATATGCATGACCAGACTCTTTTGAACCTCATTGATCAAAAGATTAATGACTCTGAAAGATACACGAATAATAAACTAAGAGGTCTTGAAAAATAAGAATGATATTTGGAAGAGATATATAATATTGTTATCCCAAAAGAAAAAAAAAATTGGCATAATGCCAAGAGAAATCAATTGAAGTTAAGAAAAGTTTTAAGAATAAAATTATGTTCCAAGTAAGTTCATGCCTAAGAAGATTGTTGTAGAATATAAGAGGGATCAGTCGTGCATTTGCGTCCTCTTTTTACGCAAAGTCATATTAACAGTAGAGCACCATACAAAAAAAAGATTCACTATTATAGGACCTAATTATTTGGATAAATAAAAACTACCTTCTTATTCCACTGTTCTTCTCAATGCTCCTAAAAATATTTCTACCTTCTTATTCCACGTAATAATAATAATAAAATTCTTATTATTACGTCTGGACTTCGGACGTAATATTCAGTTATTTTTTCCTTCAATGGACACCACCTCATGAGAGGTCAGGCCACCCCAATAGACATATATATGCATAAAATATAAAAAAATTAAAAAAAAAAAGCAAAAAATGGCCATTTACATTCATATCATCTACTTAATATGCATTTATTACATATTTAGCGCTTAATTTTTTTTATATTTATACCAATTAAATGTTTCATATCACATGAAAATATTATTATTTTAATTCTTAAAAAATAAAAAATATATATATAATTTTGATATATAGATAAAGTGGTATATATCTAAAAGATAAAGCCAGGAGTGCATAAAAAACAAAAATAAATAAATAAATAAATAAATAAATAAGAGGGCATTTACATACATACCACCCAATTTTTTTGACATACATACTACCCAAATATTATGTATTTAAGAATGGAGCCACTAGTTTCATAAGGATTTTTTATAATTTGTAATTTTTTTTTTCTTTCTCCTTTTTATTTTGTTTCATTTATGTTTAGTTTATTTCTCCTTCGAACTATGAATTCTTCAATTGATTTTATGGGTGTTTTATGTTTAGTTTCTTAGTGTTGCTAGTGTTGTTTAGCTTTGGTCTTCTTGATTTAGTGTCGTCTGGTCTTGTTGAAGTTTATTTGGTTTACGTTGGGTAAAATATTACATCAAGACTCCTAATGTAATTTGCGTAATGAGTACAATGATGGGGCTTCATGTGTCAAGTGGGCCTCATCATGATACACTGACATGGCCAGTGTTAAAAACGGTGGAGCCCACTTGACACGTGTCACTCCACCATTGGTCTCCGAATGCATTCGAAGTCCTGATGTAATATTTTTCCGTGATTTTGAGTTTTGTATTACTTTTGTTGAATTAAAGTCGAGTGCGTTCTTCAATTCTCCAAAAAAAAATTATAAATATTTCAAAAAAAAAAAAAAAAACACAATTTGACCGAAAAAAAGAACTATCTGTTCTCTGTGCTATTTCATTGGTCTCCATCCTTCCATAGCAAGCATCCTTTCCATGTTCTCTTGTGTCTCCACTGCCCCACTTCCCTGCCATAAATATGAAAATAATTTAAAATTAAGGTGAAGAAATAATCAAATAAAGTTTTAAAATTATTATTATTCATCTATCATTGAAGTGGATAATACAAATAATGTCATAATAAAAAACATATAAACATAGTTCTACTGGAATGAAATGAATTATGAAAACAGTCAAAATTGTACATCATACCTTATCATTGTTTTGTTTAGATAATGTTGTCTATAAACAGAGATGTTATGACAGGGAAATACATGGTAAAACATTATCAAGGGAGGAGGTCTCCACATAAAATCCATACCAAAATCTTTTTTAGATTAGATGATGCATTGTATATATGGACCACAGTTAAGCTTCTAAAGTTGCTGAGCTAGCAGATGCTACTGCCATTCTGTTAGGATACAGATATGGTCGTTACGGAGGAGCACTAGTGGTGGTATGACTCCTGCATTTGCCACTTTCAGGTGTTTGCTCGCATAGCAATTTGCATGTTTCATGACTTATGCATTTACATGTGTTGCACTTAGATTTGTGTTTCTCACACACTTATCCCTTGCGTTCACATAACATGTGACTCGTTATTGAGCCATTCTGTTGCGTAATTCTCTCCAACGGGAGTAACATCCCTACACTTCTCACGACACTGCTTCAGACAATCATAGGGACATTTTGGGTCATTGCTTCCACGACACACTCATCCTTTGGGTTGCTACCTCTACCACGCGTCCACTCTTCTAGGTTGTTGCCTCCACGACATGCCCATTCTTTGGGTCGCTGCTTCTACGACATGACCACCCTTTCAGACGACTGCCTCTGTGACACACCCATCATTTTCGGCTACTGCCTCCATAACACACCCATCCTTTTGCCATGTTTTAGGTTGTTGCCTCCAAGGGACGTCCACCCTTTCGGGTCACTGCCACCACGACACACCCATCCTTCAAGTCACTCCCTCCACGACACACCCACTTTTTTGGGTTACTGCCTCCACGTCACACCCATTCCTTTGAATCACTACCTTCATGGCACACCTACTATTTTGGGGCACTACCTCCACAGCACCCATCCAATGAATTGATGCCTCCACGGTACGCCCACGCTTTCGGGTCACTGTCTCCATGACATACCCATCATTTATGCTGCTGCAATCAAGGGACGCCCACCTTTCTGGGTCACTGCCTCCTCGACACACCTATCATTCGAGCTACTGCCTCCACGATACACCTACTTTTTCGGTTCACCGCCTCCATGTTACACCCATTCCTTTGGGTCTCTACATTCATGCCATGCCTACTCTTTTGGGGCACTACCTCCACAACACCCATTCTTTGCAACGATTTTAGCTTGACTACGACTATTGTTGAATTTCCTAACACTTGTATTTGTTAAGAAATATAAAGACAAATGTAATTTTCAATGTAAGAATATAACCCAGTTCTTTATATCATGAGAGAAGTATGTAACTCTATACCTACAAACATATAATATATTACTTGACTAGGCTACATTAGACCCCATATTTTTTTTCTCTTTCAGTGTTTTTTCCACGTATAAACTATGGTGTTTCTCTTCTCTATAATTTGTTATATATGTGTGCGTCGATTATTTGTACAAAACTAAGAAAATAAATCATTACTCCATCACCATGAATTTTCTATCACTCATCTCTAAATTTTATTATGATATAATATTTACTTTTAACTTTTAAAATTAGGAAGATTTTCATTCAACCATTCAATTCCAATGCATTTATGATTATCAAATTAAAAACTGGCAAAAAAATTCACTATTCCAAGTGACAGATTTTCCAACAGAAACAATAACAACAATGATTCACTAACAACTTGTTACATCTAAATTCTCAAATAGAGCCCCTCTTCTCCTACACCTTCCCCTTCCCCTGATTCAAGCCAATCTACTCCCGCTCATTCATCACTAATCCATAGATACAGAGCCAAAGCACACAACCTTTTAGTATAATTTTCTGAAATTAGAGGATTTAGTCCACTATCTTTCATATCTCATAATGAACTACGTAATGGGATACCACAAAATGAAAATTTAGATAAACAAAATGCTAAAAACTACAGGAATTAAGGAGCTTATTACTGTTCTATGCCTGACATGCCAACTATTTTTTCACCTTTTCAGTTTCTATGCATTCAGCAGTATTTGGCTCTAAGTAGCCACCACTAAAATTCAACTCACATACATCTTCATTTAATGAACTATATTAGGAGTCTTCACAACTTTCTTTCTATTTTATTCAACTTTCAAGAAATTTGCTTTCCTTAAAGTCATGATAATTATAGTATGAGATTGGAATGCTTAGATAGTTGTTTTTCTAACCTCAGGAGCATTTGATGAAACTAGGAATGATAATAGTTATAACCCTTTCGATGCATAACATATACAAAAGGCTTATATCATAGAATATATGGAATGAACTTGCTACAACTACAAGAAAAAAACGCTTAAACGATGGCAAAACCGATGTCCTTAACATATGTCGGAGAAAATGTTCTATTTTCTGATGGTCTAACGATAGTTTATGATTTGGGTTATTTGCGACGACATAACCATAGAACAGGTCTTCGTTTATCAAGAGTATTTTTTTTTCTGACGCCTTTAATTATTATTGATGCGTTAAACCGTCGGTTATAAACAAATATTAATCGATGTCCATTTTTCATCGGTTATCTTTTGAACCCGCCATCTAGTGGGGTATTTACCGACGGGGTTCTTTAATAAGCGACGGGCATTTCCGTCGGTAATTTTGTTAATAACTGACATATTTAAAATCATTTATAAGCCATCAGAAATAATCCTTAATAACGCCAAAATCAAATTCCTCCCATTCATGCCCTAATCCTTCCCCCTCTCCCCGAAGTCTTTGCTTACATCGCTCCTCTCCTTGAACGCCTCGCTTGTCCCTCCACCCCCTCTCTGTTTTGTCCAAAACCATCGCCTTCGTCTCCGAACCCCTCGTGATACAATCGCAATAGGAGCTAGCTGGGAACACGCCAACGGGATCAAGACTTACTTGCTTGAAAACTCCCATTTTTCTCCTCCTTCCGCTCCTCTCCTACACGAAATGACCGAGGAAGGTAACTTCTTATCTTCAATCTCTATTTTATTTTCATTTATTTTGAAGAATGCTTTTAGGGTATAAAGTTTAGCTACGAGAAGGAACATTGACCAAATATTTTCCTAGTTCAATTGGATTACATTAAGGATCAACTTGAAGCCCATATGTTTTTGCTTTAGTTATAGATGCTCTTACTAGTCATTTACAGGAGGATGTACCTTGGTGTATTCTTTTCGCTGGCGATATCGTTCTTGTGGATAAAACTAAAGAAAGAGTTTAGAAAAAAACATAAATTATGGAGGTCGACTTTGGAGTCTAATGGCTTTCATTTGAGTAAATTTATAACTGAATACATGAAATATAATTTTAGTAGTAGTAGCTCTAGTGGCAGAACTGTAGCTACGAGTGATCAAATCATTAAAATGTGTGAACGTAGTAGATATCGGGTTTCTTTTTCAAAGTGTTGGTGATATAGATAGGGGTGTGATTAGTAGATTTCAAGTTGATTGGTTGAAGTGTAGGAATGCATCCGACATATTCTGTGATAGAAAGTACCACTTAAAATTAAAGAAAAATTATGGTCGTAAGGCTTGCAGTGTACGGTGCATAATGTTGGACTTTAAAAGAGAAGCCTAAAACAAATTTAAGTGTTACTAAGATGAGAATGCTTACATGGATGAATGACTTGACACATATAAACAAAATGCAAATGTTCGTGATAAGGTTTGCGTTGCTCCAGTGGCTGACAAGATTGGAGAGGTCATCTTGGATGGTTTGTTCGCTTTAAACGTTATCCATCTAATGATCCGGTTAGGATAGTAGAAGTTTTAGATTCGACTTATATTAAGAAAGGAAGAGGTAGACATATATGGGGTTTGCGAAGATGAGATTGCTTAGATTAATTATCGGTTTTCCACTTGGAAAATAAAATGAGAAGAATAAACTCATGCAAAGTTTTTTTCTTGTTTTCACAGTCTTCCACTAGCTTCCTCATTGATCAACACTCCTAAAATACTTCATAATTTATATGATTGGCATGATGAAGTCAATTCATCGAACAAAAGAGACAAGAAACTTTCATATAACTAGTGTATGATAATAAAAGTTGATTTTTTCGAGGTTTTATAGGGCAAGACATCCCAAAATTATTATTGTAGATGAAGAAGTCAACCTTTGATATGTTTTAATTTGAGTCTTATGCTCCTCATCTTGTTGGTTTTGGTCGGCTCAATTCTTAGCAGAAAAGGGCATACACAAATGCAATAGATTATCAAAGTCTCACATAAATTTTTTGATCGAGAAACTTAGAAGCCTTCCTAAGAATAACTTTCATGATATTAAGAGAAGTCTTAGCTACAAAAAGCTTGAAGCTGTAACCCAAAGATAAAGATAGCTTTGGATGCAAAATTATCAATTTCATTCATTTCTTATGAGACTTTATTAAAATTTTCCTTGTATTCTCATTGTCTTTCACTCTTCCTTTGCTTAATATAGAAGATTGAATGAAAGGTTGTAAGAGGTTGTCTGAAAATATAAAATTGGCAATGAAAAAAATAGAAAAAAAAATTCATATGATTCAATAGTTGAAAGATAACAGAATAATTTGTTGATAACATCCTTCGTAGATGCTAGAAAAAAAAAAGATAAGTGATAACATTATGAAATTTATTTAAAGAAAATAAGTTCCAAAAAAATGTTAAGTTGATCAAGTGAATCAAACTTCTCTACTTGCAACTCGACAGATTTTAAGCATTAATGCAACAATTTCTTCATAATTTTTGTGATGAAAGAAATTTATATGTAAAACACCGTACTTGTGAGGATGAATTAGAAATATGATGAATGTTCAAATATTTTTTTCCTTTTTAAGAGAGTGAATAGGAGAGATATAAATTTGGCTAGATTGGTAATTAAAGGCAGACTCAGTTGCTTCAATTAAAAAAAGGCAATACTTACATTTTAACTATGCATAAAGTTACAATTAGTCTTGAGTATAAAATATTTTGCTCATGAAGGGAACCTTAGCTAAGCTTTCAAAGTATTGGTTGGCCTCATGGCAACAAATTCAAAATTATAAGAAATAATATAACAAAGCTTGTTTGTTATTACCTTTTTTATCTTCTTATTAATGACACCAAGAAAATGTGAATATATCGCACATTCACCTATAATTGAAATGTGAGTAGACTAATATTCAATGTTTGTATAATGAGGCATGAGTGCATGCAACAAAAAACAATAATAGTAAACAAATAAGCTATACGTGTAAACTGTCGAAAACATTAAAGTAAATTTTATCAAAAAATTATGATAATGCTATAAGATTTTTGAAGATGTTGATTAATGTTGCAATCAACAGCAACATTAATCAACAGCAATTCAAGATGATTTTGGGTGTTGGTGGACATTCCTTAAAGAGACTTGAGAGAAAAACCTTGAGATATCCCATAAGAAAACTTTTCAAGATAGTTCCAAAATTGATAATAATTTGAATGTTTGGAACAAATAATTTAACACATGATTAGTTCTTACATGAAGTATAGATGGCCCTGGTAGACAACATAAATTTTCATTGATTATAAGATTTATACACACGTTAAAGTTGTATCACCATTATTCATAGTATTATCAATGACGAGGCCTCCACAATGTAGTTATCCTTTATATTTATTTCAGTAACAACCTCAACTAAATTTTTTACAGGAAAACATATATTTTCTTGAGCTTCTATTTATCATGCTTGCTATCATATGTTTCGATTGATCAATAGCAATTATGATGATGGAAGAAACAAATTTAGGATGACATATTAGCTCTAAACGGTGCCTTAAGCTCTAGTTTTAAATGTGTATTTCTCAATAAGGGAAATAGTTAGTGAAGAAAATCTAGCTTTTGGTAGGAGAAGAGTCACTAAAGTTTTAGCAAAAAAACTTCTTAAATAAGATCTATCATAATGGATTTGGTGACATGCATTTGCTAGAATCTTCATAATGTGGAAACTTAGACACCACATGTTATTGTATTTTCATTGAGAATAAATTGAATCTAATTTAAGCATGCATTAATCAATGGAGATAAAATCCATGATGACAATTATGTAAGAAAGGATTTTCTTAGGAACAAAATCAATATGGTATTTGGTTGGAGGCAGATATCTGACATCACTACTAAATTTAACAACATATGAATCAAGGCAATGTGGAGATACACTAAAAGTGTGGCAATTGACTCAATATTAGTTATTATGAAAACCTTGCAAAGGGTCGTATGAACCTTGGAAGGAGATGAATAATTAACTATGATTAGGGGTGAAGGAGTATAATCAAGCTTTAGCCGCATCAAACGTTGGTTTCAAGCTCTATTCATGTGCTCGAGAACCCCAAAAACTAAAAATCCTTAGCATGAGAGTTCATCTGAGATGACATCAGAGAAAATCAACAGTAGAAGTAAGGGATTTTTTTATTGGAACTCACTAGAGATGACATTGACAAATGGCGAGCTAAATTTCTACAAGAGTTTGCTAGAGAACGCATCCATAATATTGTGTGACTCTAGACAGAAGATTGTTAGAGAAATTGTTGATAGGATTAGCACTATTCGAAGGAGAAAAATGTTTGTAAGACTTGCAATCTAAATTAACACCATAAACTGATTGACAAATAAGAAATAAGAATTTAGAATTTAAATTTAATAGAGCCAGCCCTCAAGTCAATGAGTCAAGGTTGTCAAGCTTGAGCTCGAACTCTAGCTTTTAGCTCAATAAATTTGACTAGCGAGCTCATTAGCAAGTCATGTTCAAGTAACTCGAGTTACTCGCACGAATAGTTTGGGTAGAATATTGATCACATTTTGAATTTTGATATCATCTTAAGTTTAAGGATTGAAGTCTACAGAGAAAATGTTTAGTTTAAATATGAAAAAAATAATATTAAAATCAAAGAATTGATAGTATCTTTAAAACATACAATACAATTACTCAATCAATAGTTTCAAGAAAAAAAATTCTCAAATTTGTCATAAATACTATATAAATCATACATTAAATCACATATCAAACAGCTTCATAAATCTAAATAAAATTTTAACTATTTATTGATTAATCAGATTGCTTAACAATGTATATCTTCACATTAAATTTTTAATCAGGGAGATGACCAAGGCATATCTCACAAACATTATTTATTAATCATGAAGATTCTTCCCAATATCTCTATATACTTTGTGGTTATCATAGAAATTATTATGTCTGATAAACTGTACATTCAGACAACAGGGCTAATCAAGTCACATCATCGCACATTTCGTGCGGCTGGTTCATCGTTGATATCAAAATGTACAGACACCAGACATAATAATTTCTCTTGATTATGATATTTGTCATACATCAAAATACAAAAAAAAAACAGATTTTTATATAATTTCCTCTAAACAAAACTGTTTTTCCATTTTTTCCATACCTCATTTGTCTCAATGGTCATGACACCACCAATCATCCCTCCTCCGCCGCTACGGCCGCCTGCGAACTCCGTCCTAATAGCTCTGGCCTGCACATCCATGCGCTCGAGACAACGAAGAGCACCAATGACCGAATCCATCGCCGATGTTGAATTCTCCGCTCGAACTGTAATCACCCGGCCTTCCCCACCAGCGAGCTCCATTCTCTCTTCAAATCTCACACTCGTCCCTTCCGCCGCCTCAGTAGCCATCGCCGGTGCCACCATTTTCATCAGCTCCTCATTTCTCTTCTGTAACCCTTCCTTCACTCCTTTCAACTCCCTCACCACCGCCGCAGCTGTTTGCACTATCGAATTCTTATCCGCCTGCATGTACACATGTTTGATAATTTAAAGCAAAAATAAATCAGATATTGTTCTAAATTAGAATGCAATGCAAACTTGGTTTGATTCAAAACACAAATCCAGCGACTTAATTTAAACCAGTTATGATCAGCATACCACAATTGGGGGCATTTGCAGACAACTCAATTCCTACAGTCTTACATTTGTGACATCTAAATTTTATTCTTTAGATTTATACCAACCAATTGCTTACATCACATCAAAAATATCACAAATTTAACTTTCCAAATGTCAAATATACCTTTTCATGAATAGTTAAGATGGTATAAACGTAAAAAATTGAATTTTTAGTTTTACAGTCCAAATACACAGGAACTAAGCAGCATGTATGTAAATCTTCCAAATTTTGTTCCTTTAAATGCTTTTGCTCCATCAAATTGGACAAGTTAGACAATTGCTTCTGCAAATTTCACAAATTTTTTAAAATGCCACACTCATATCAATATAAAAGCAACTCCTTTAAACTCAATACATTAAAATTTAATCACATTATGATTTCCACCAATACCACAACCATTAATTACTGTAATTGCAATGTATCAATACCTTTGTCCGAGCAGAGAGCATAGCATGTAAATCAGCATAGCTTTGGCTAAGCCTCTCCCTTCTTTGTCTCTCTCGCATCATATGCCTAAACACGCGGCTNCTGTAATTGCAATGTATCAATACCTTTGTCCGAGCAGAGAGCATAGCATATAAATCAGCATAGCTTTGGCTAAGCCTCTCCCTTCTTTGTCTCTCTCGCATCATATGCCTAAACACGCGGCTCCCTTCTCCTCCCTTACTACTTTCGCCGCCTCTGCCACTGCTGTTGCCGTTGCCGCAGCCCGATTGTTTCCCTCTCTGAATCCTTCTTAAAAACTCAATAATGCGTCGGTGAATATTGCGGCTGTCTCCGTCTCGTGCCCGCGACGTCGAGCTCAAAACCTCCGGCGGCACCGCGGAAGTTGGTCCTGTGTATTTGGAGAACGAACTCGGCCATGTGGCCTGCGACGGAGGACGAGAGAGATGTTGCGTGACGGCATCGAGGAGATCGACGTTGGGATCTTCGGATAAACTCCAGAGAAATTGGAGCTCATCGTGGTCGGAGAAGAAAAAGGGATCCATCTGGTTTTGTGGATTTGGCTGCTTTTGCGCTTAAATAGGGGAGGGAAAGAGGAGGGGGAGGAATTGACCGGTCTTTTTGACCACGTGGTCAACGTGATGTTACTGCATGGAAGTCTCGTTGGATTCATGCGTCATGAGAAAGTTCTTCGTTGCGGGGAATCCCCATTTATAAAACGTGCTCGATTTCGATTGATTTTAACACGTGTGGAAATTGATGGATGGTTCGGCTATTGCATTATTCACTTGTTATTTTATTTTGGATCGATTTATCGTGACGTCGAGGAGCTTGACCGATTGGTGTACGGAGAAAGGTACGTGAGAGGGATTTAGGACCTTCCATTTGCGTTAAGATGCGTGCTGAGCTGGATTTTGTCGCATGATGAATCCAGGGTAGCATCAATGGATTGGGGGCAAATGATTGGCAAAATTTGACTTAATTTTGATATTAAAAAATATATATATTTGGTTAAAATATTAGAAATAATTTTTATATAAGATGATTCGAGCTTAATTTTAGCAAGATGATTTACTGGTGAGAAAGTGCGGTTCAATGAGACGAATCTTATTGCGTGCTAGAAAATTCAGACAATAAGAAGATAATGTAATATCTTAATATTTTACGAAGATTCAACACACACACATATAAAAAATAAAAATCAAAATTTTTTACTACACAAAAATCACGGGATATAACCCAGTTAAAACAATTCACTATGTGTTTATAAATAGAAGGATTCCCCACTCACTCTAGTTAGTAAGAACTGAGTTATAATCTTACACCAAAAGCCTGGGCTTCTCCCGCCTTCACACAAATTTGATTTTCAAGACACACAACCATTAAACCACTTGTCAAATTTGCTATGCTCTAACTTTTAAAGATACAAAATATAATACTTATGCCGATGTGAGACGTGTTTGTGATCTCTAATTTGCTACGATCAAAATCTTTAATTTCACGTAAAAATATCACTATTTTAACTTTTAAAAAGCAAATTAATTTTTTTCATATATAAATAAGGTGGAAGAAATGTAAAAATGAAAGTTTAGGTGTGAGATATTACATACATAAAAATTGAACGACATGTAAGCAAATTCTCTAGGTATAACTATACACAAACCACCCGAAAAACGCTGATATTTACAAATTAAACGCACGTGATTTTCTTGAACTATCAAACTGATGTATTTACGTGCGCCACGGTCAAAATATCGAGAATTTGATAAAAGTGAAAAATATAGGTTAGGGTTATATTTGAGTGGAAATTTAAAAAATAGATGAAGAAATATGTTCAAACTCGTTGGTTTAATAATCGAGTATTTTAAGAAGTATTCAAGATTGTTTGATTGCTATTAAACAAACATAAACAAGCTCCAATCGAGTCGAGCCATAACATTTTATCTGTCTTTTGAGTTCTAGTTTAATTAATCGATGTTGACCAACAATCTCAAATTAATGTTAACATATTTTAACTAAAAAACATCAAATCGATAATGTTACTCTCAAGCTCGAACGAAAATGGTTCATGAAATTTTGGAAAACGATTACTTTATGCCCCCATCGAAATTGAGCCACGATAGTCTCATTGGATTGCTCTCGTCAAGATGATTTATTTGACTATAAATATCTCAAATTTGATGTTCGTTTGAATATTTAATTGACGATGCAGATGATCTTAAATTTTAATTTGAAAAATAATTTATGAGAAAATTCATCGAGATTGGTGCTAGATGACACTTCAAACCTAATGAGGACCAAAAGTTTAATCCTGATAATTAGGTTTACTGACTTTTTGTTGCTCGTTTTGCTAATGGAACATGTCCAAATAAGTGTTAAAAAAGTCATTGTTTGGAACCTTCGTCGGAAGGTTGTTTAAGGCCTCTAGAAGATAACATTTCTCTAAAAACATTCTAACTTCAACAAAAAAATAAAAATAAAAAAAAATAAGAATAATTTGGGTTGAGCTATCAAATCAATTTTCAGTACGATGAATTTATAGTCAGAAAATTTTTTTATGTTTAGTACATTCTAAAAAATTTGTCTCGACACGGCGAGCACAATGAAGCTAAAGTTGGTTCGATCCAAGTTAGATCAAGCCCAGGTCAAGTCGTTTAAGTGTAATTGGAGGCATTGGATGGGTAATTATATGATCAAGTGGATTCAAAAACTGATAAGTTTTTAGTCAAATCGAGCATCTCATTGAGCTGAACACAATGAGCCCAAGTTCACTCTATTCGAACATTATTAAGGCACTTAGATGCTCATAGAATACCGTCCGATCAAAGGGATTGCTCGGGGTCATCCAATGGAGTGGTCCGAATTCATGAAATATTTAAAAAGGATGTCACTCACAAAGTCTGTGGATAGACCCACACTTTCTTCATAAAAAGGAGACTTGGGATCTAGACCTGTAATAGAAAACTTAAGGAGCTTTGTGTTCTTGAGGGTTCGAGCTCCACCACCACCTGATCATTGCCAACTTGTTGATGCCACCACCATCACTAGATCATCATCGCTGCCACCCAACCACTGCCGTTGAGCCGCCACCAGCGTCGAACAACTGATGCCTAACCACTGTCGTTGACATGTCACTACAGTTGAACCACTGTCATCATTTCCCAACCACAATCGATGAGCTACAAATGCCACCAAACCACCATTGTTCCGCCACCATCGTCTACCCTTTGCCATCGCCGCCGCTAGACCACCACTGACATCCAACACTGTTGACGTCGGACTGTCGTCGCCACCACCAAACCTTTGCTACCCAACTATCACCATCATCGTCACTACCGCCAATATTGACATTAAACTTTATAGCACTCAACCTTTACTGTTGACTCTTCTTCATACTAGTCGGATCTCCACGACTTCCCTAATGAAAATCTCATCCCACTCCTGTTACATTGCTTATGGCCATTCAAGGTTCGTTAAAGTATAGTAACATACACCGACTTTGTGGAATCATTTCAACTTGGTCCGAACCTATGATTTTTGCCCTTTCGGGATCTCCACATAAAAAAACTTCTCTGTCAATCTCTTTTGACCTATGTGTGTGCTAAATTTTAATACAACATTAAGACATTAATATACCACATATCGCCACAAGTTTACAAGCAGGCAACAATGTTTATTCAAAATAGATAAAATGAGTACACAAATTTAGACTTGCAATGTATTAATTAAACAAAGCCTGGTATAACATTAAAATATGAACAATAAATTAAAAATATATATATATCTTTTTTTTATATAAAAGAAAGAAATTTATTAATTCATGAATCCTTTATTAATTTATTAAACAATTCATATACTTTCATACCATTTGACAAAAATAATATTTAGGAAGGCATATTTAAATCAATAATTAAACGTGACCCAATTCGAGTTTAAAAAAGCTCAGATCATACACTTGAAATATTATCGAAGATTCTGACGTATCGATTGAAAACTAAATGATATCGGATGTTAGCATGCTTGTAATTGATTTGAGTGGATTGATGTGAGAAATCGAACTAGTCCAATATTATTTAATTGTAAAAGCATTAAAACATTTAAATATTAAATACATATATATAATTAAGAGAATTAAATATGTACCGTCTGACGGAGTGCTTTGGGATTTCAACTAAATTTACTAAAATGTCTCTCAAAATTTATAAATAAACTACATTCTTCACTTTAAGGCACGGGTGAGGAGAAGGAGAAGAAAGTAGCGAGCTACTAACTAAAAACATTGCTCTTGATGACAAGTGCAGACGAACAACCATTAATAATTATCGACCACCGGCAATAATTGTTGCAGCTAACTACAGCTGTTGTAGCCAGAAACTACATCTTTTGCAACCAAATTACTATTATAAAGTTGTGATTGTCAATTTTTATAATCTAATATTCCCTAATTTTTTAAAAAAATGGACATCTGTACTAATAATTTTCTTGTGGATTACCTTGACTGAGTCAGAGCCCGTAGTTTTTTTTTCCTTTTAATGATTTTTTCACATAAAAAAATATATATATGATTAACTCTTACATCTTTTATTTATGTGTGTTTTGAAAAATTCTATTGAGCTAATAGATANAGCCAAACTACTAATATAAAGTTGTGATTGTCAATTTTTATAACCTAATATTCCCTAATTTTTAAAAAGAATGGACATCTGTCCTAATAATTTTCTTGTGGATTACCTTGACTGAGTCAGAGCCCGTAGTTTTTTTTTTTCCTTTTAATGATTTTTTCACATAAAACAATATATATATGATTAACTCTTACATCTTTTATTTATGTGTGTTTTGAAAAATTCTATTGAGCTAATAGATAATATTTCTCGATATTTAGAATTTTCTACCATGCAATAAGCAAAAATTTTTACAATTATAACTATCAAATTTTAGGTATTGTAAGCTTGGGGTGAATTATTCTCTTAAAAAAACTAAAACAATTTTGAAAATAAATATTTTAAAATTATTTATAATAATAAAGCTTTTCAATTCTTGTATTGCTGTTTTAAATGAAAAAAAAAAATTAAGAAAACATTATTTTGTTTTGAAACTATTATTAATGCCAATAACCTAATTATTTTTAATATTTTTAATTATTTAAAGAGGAACTATTTTTTATTGAAGAATAATATATACTCGAGTGTTGAATCCAAGAATGTATGTGGGATCATATGATTCATATCACCTAGGTAGGGTTTATGAAGAGCGAAGAAAACTATACTTGACAGAACTTCTCATTCTATATATTGGTCCCCTAGTAGCTATAATAACATTTAAACAAATGATCATACAAAAAGAAAAAAAAAAAAGACCAGCACAACTCAAAATCATCATGAGATTTGATGCTGTCTGAGTCTTATCTCTGTAAGCATTGGCAAGTGTTGTTGAAGAGAAATCGAGTTGGGTTGATAAGATCTCGTCCTTCTAGCTGAGCTGGTGCGAGTCAGAATCTTTACAGAATTTAGGTGGTATTTTGAATATTCTTTAAATATACCTGAAATANGTTGTCTCTGTAAGCATTGGCAAGTGTTGTTGAAGAGAAATTGAGTTGGGTTGATAAGATTTCATTCTTCTAGCCGAGCTGGTGCGAGTCAGAATCTTTACAGAATTTAGGTGGTATTTTGAATATTCTTTAAATATACCTGAAATATTCTCAAATACACCACATTTTCGGGATTCTCCTATGTCCTTTTAAAACATGTACATTTTTTAATATAGATTAAGATTATTTGATAATAGTTTTTTTACTTCATTTTTTTATTAGTGTTTCTCAATTCCGTTTCTCTCTCTCTTTAACTTAAACGTTTCCATCGACTCGCTATTGGGCTAGCATTGTGGGTGGCAACATTGCAGGCCAGGCCAAATGGGCTTTCGAACCCTGCTGACCATAGAAAAGCCCATGTTTGAAAATTACTAAATTAAGCTCAGAACAGACACATCAGATTCAAAAAAAAAAATGCATTATGATACATATAAAATTTTGAATTTATAAACCTATTAAAATTTAAACTAATTTACCGTTACATTACTTCAAGTGCCTTAAATGCTTAGCAACAACTGAGTAATACCAAACTGTGTTGGAGCAATTTCTCGCACCTCTGTGACTTTGTCCAACTAGCTACATTAAAGATCAAGCAAAGGCTAGGTAATGGATTACATAGCTGCATATGCAATATTGTAGATTAAGGATCTATTTGGGGCAGCTGCAGTTGCAGTTTATTAAAAAACTGTTGTGAAACAGCTGAAAAATAATATGATGTTTAAAAAGCTGTGATGCCTATTACATTATTTTTTTATTTTGTGAGAATGTCAGAAAACACAGATTTCAGCAGCAGTTTTTTGAAAAAACTGTTAAAATACAGATTACCCAAACAGACAAAACTGTGGTACAGTACAACACCACCTATCCAAATAACTCTAAAAGTAAATGTAAATAAAATATTGCAAATTAATTGTAATCTAAAAAAACAATTAGGTTAATACATTTTGATACTCATGAAACAACTTAAAATGGCTAAATTTGTTTAGATTGAGTGCATTATATAAAGAATCAAATTCAAGTTTGCATTATGAGGATCTAAAATCATATATATAATGGATTTAAAATTCATTGCACTCAAATATTTTATTAGACGGAAAGTTTTCCATATTATGGTGTCCAATTTTATGATATATTTTAAAAAATGTTTGTATTATTTTTTGTATAATGACACATAACACCCTTATATTTGGGATAATTACATACAAACTACCCGAAATAATACTATTTATAAAATCTGAAACCCAATGAAAAAGCTAAATATTATGAATCCACTTTATTTAGATTTGGGTCAAATATATTAATTTTAATTTTGAATCAAATAAATTTATTGTAATTCGGATTAAATAAAATGTGCATGCAAGCCCACTAAATTTGACACTTTGTAAATAGATATTTGGGCCTAAGCCGAGCTATAGTGGAGCCCATAAAAATTCAAAGGTTTATTCGGGCTGAGTTTAGATTCATTGTATCCCATCATAAATCAATTAAGTTAACCAGATGATATTTTCCTTTTAACAGGACAATTTAAAGCTTAGCTTTCTTGAGGACTTGAAAGAAATTTCAATAAAACTAATTAGATAAGTTGTATTGAATGAATTTAAATATGAAGAGATAAATAAAGCTTTAAAAATGAAGTTGAGTTTAACCGTAACAAAATGTTTGGATGATGAATGATTATGTNGTAGATAAATTATATTGAATGAATACAAATATGAGGAGATAAATAAAGCTTTAAAAATGAAGTTGAGTTTAACCGTAACAAAATGTTTGGATGATGAATGATTATGTGTATATTCAATTCTCTTGGGACGTGAGAACTCGTTAAATTTATGAATTCGTACAATCCGGGAGAGGTACTATAAAAGATGTGAGAAAAAACTTGAGGATTTATATGCCATAGAGTCTATGTTTGCAGGTGTTTAAGGAATGAATTATTAAACTCAGTTGAAGGCCGTTTTGTACGGACCATGAGCAGACTCATTGTTGACAAGATTGTTGCCCCACTGGTGCAGATTTTTATGTTGTTAATAAATGATGATATGTGTGATTACATACTAAATTTCTCTTACTATTGCCTCAAAGAACTGCCTGTCAAGCTCGGTGTTGTAGCCAAGTAGTTGTCGATGAGCTCGATGAGAAAGTTCAACATTTCCTGGTGAGCTTGGAGGAAGAACCTAGGAGATGTGAGTGAACTCGACTGAAGGAACTTGCTTTAAGANGAATTCTCTTGGGACGTGAGAACTCGTTCAATTTATGAATTCGTACAATTTGGGAGAGGTACTATAAAAGAAGTGAGAAAAAACTTGAGGATTTATATGCCATAGAGTCTATGTTTGCAGGTGTTTAAGGAATGAATTATTAAACTCAGTTGAAGGCCGTTTGGTACGTACCTTGAGCAGACTCATTGTTGACAAGATTGTTGCCTCACTGGTGCAGATTTTTATGTTGGTAATAAATGATGATACGTGTGATTACATACTAAATTTCTCTTACTATTGCCTCAAAAAACTGCCCGTCAAGCTCGGTGTTGTAGCTAGGTAGTTGTCGATGAGCTCGATGGGAAAGTTCAACATTTCCTGGTGAGCTTGGAGGAAGAACCTAGGAGATTTGAGTGAACTCGACTGAAGGAACTTGCTTTAAGATTAAGGCTTGATAAGCACTTTATAAAGAACTTGTAGGAATGTTGACTTGCTTTAGAGGTACTTGTGGGGTCCTTCTAAGCAGTAAAGAGTTCTGTAGCACGTCACCTCTAATGAGTACGATTGGTTTGGTTAGCGCCAGACCATTAAGTACATGGTTGGTGGGCTCGCTCCATTAAGCCATAAGACTCATTTAATATTCTGGCTTTTATGTTGCTTAAAGAAATCTGTATTTGAATATACATTTAATTTCCCAAATCTCTTAACTCTTTGATATGATGCTACGACAATAACAAGAGAATGAGAGAATAATTTACCCTTATGGGAAACTAGAAGGAAAAGAGAATTGCAGCAAGTGCCTTGCCACATTGGAATGTTCGAAAACATGTCTGCTCAAATTCAATTGAAATGTTGCTTTCCACCACTAATGAAATTTTTTGCTACTCTTCAATAAATAGTCGTAAAAGTTTAATACCAATATTAGACTTTTCTTCCTCTGACGGCTCGGAAGCTACGCCTGCAGGGAGTAGTTGCGAGTACTCTCAGGTAGCTATGAACTGCTTCTCATTCAAGTGCCTCAGCTTTTTAGGTGGGGAAAGTGACTCATTCTAATGTTATGAATTGTATGGGGATTTATGAGAACTTTTCTTTTAGAAGTTATCAAGGGCAAAAGCACATGTTGTAATGGGTGGTGTAACTTATTTCATTCATTAGAAGCATGTAATCTTAAGAAGTGACCAAAAAGAATGTAAAACCTTTAAGACTTTCATGTTATAGACTATAGGGGTGTAAATGAGCCGAGCTCGAGCNTTGGCTGAAATACAGCTATAATAAAATAAGGAACTCACATGGCATATAGATTTGCCTTTAATTAAAGAGATTCCAGCTGCCAGATGGGCAATTATATGTAAACTATTTTTCTTTGTCTTTTATAAATAAACAATTCATATACTTTCATACCATTTGACAAAAATAATATTCAGGAAGGCATATTTAAATCAACGATTAAACGTGACCCAATTCGAGTTTAAAAAAGCTCAGATCAGACACTTGAAATATTATCGAAGATTTTGGCGTATCAATTGAAAACTAAATGTTATCGGATGTTAGCACGATTATAATTGATTTGAGTGGATTGATGAGAGAAATCGAACTAGTCCAATATTATTTAATTGTAAAAGCATTAAAACATTTAAATATTAAATATATATATANTTTCAACTAAATTTACTAAAATGTCTCTTGAGATTTATAAATTAACTACATTGGTCACTTGAAGGCACAGGTGAGGGGAAGGAGAAGAGTGCAACGAGCTACTAACTAAAACATCACTCTTGATGAGAAGTGCAAATGAACAATCATTAATAATTATCGACCACCACCAACAATTGTTGCAGCTAACTACAACTGTTGCAGCCACCGACTACATCTTTTGCAGCCAAATTACTATTATAAAGTTGTGATTGTCAATTTCAATAATCTAATCTTTCATAATAATAATAAAAAAAAAAAACAAGACTGGACATTTTATGGATTACCTCGACTGGGCCAGACCCGGCAGTATAGGTGTTATATTTAATAACAGAGTGAATTATTCTTTTAAAAATAACAATAACATTTTTAGAAAATAAATATTTTAAAATTAACACATTGCAGGCCAGGTCCACTGGGCTTTCTAACCGTCCGAAACCGTAGACAAGCCCATTTTTGAAAATTACTAAATTCAGCTCACCTAGGCCTTCTGATCCATGATTATTTATTGGATTAATCCTACATAAACAATATTATAGATTAAGAGCCTATTTGGGAAGCTGCAGTATATTAAAAAATAGCCTGTCAATTACGGTTAATTTTTTTTAAGCCAGAAGCTTCTACCGCGCCTAGTTATGACCTGTGGAAAAACACCGATTTCAGCAGCAACTTTTTGAAAAAGCTGTCGAAATACAGTTTACCCAAACAGACAAAACTGTGGTACAGTGCCGCAGCACCTCTCCAAAAGAACTCTAAAAGTAAAAGTAAATAAAATATTGCAAATTAATTATAATCTAAAAAAAAACAATTAGGTTAATACATTTTAATACTCATGAAGCAACTTAAAATGGCTAAATTTGTTTAGATTGAGTATAGTATATAAAGAATCAAATTCAAGTTGGCATTATGAGGATCTAAAATCATATATATAATGGATTTAAAATTCATTGCACTCAAATATTTTATTAGATGGAAAGTTTTCCATATTATGGTGTCCAATTTTATGATATATTTTAAAAAATATTTGTATTGTTAAAAAGACTGAGGCTTATTTTTTTGTATAATTACACATAACACCCTTATATTTGGGATAATTACATACAAACTACCCGAAATATTACTATTTATAAAATCTGAAACCCAATGAAAAAGCTAAATATTATGAATCCACTTTATTTAGATTTGGGTCAAATATATTAATTTTAATTTTGAATCAAATAAATTTATTGTAATTCGGATTAAATAAAATGTACATGCAAGCCCACTGAATTTGACACTTTGTAAATAGATATTTGGCCCAAAGCCCGAGCTATAGTGGAGCCCATAAAAATTCAAAGGCTAATTCGGGCTGAGTTTAGATTCATTATATCCCATCATAAATCAATTAAGTTAACCAGATGATATTTTACTTTTAACAGGACAATTTAAAGTTAAATTTTACTAGCTTAGCTTTCTTGAGGACTTGAAAGAAATTTCAATAAAACTAATTAGATAAGTTATATCGAATGAATTCAAATATGAAGAGATAAATAAAGCTTTAAAAAAGAAGTTGAAATTAACCGTAACAAAATGTATGGATGATGAATGATTATGTGTATATTGAATTCTTTTGGGACGTGAGAACTCGTACAATTTAGGAGTTCGTAAAATCCTGGAGAGAACTATAAAAGAAGTGAGAAAAAACTTGAGGATTTATATGCCATAGAGTTTATGTTTGCAGGTGTTTTAAGGAATGAATTATTAAATTGAGTTGAAGGCCGTTTGGTACGAACCATGAGCAGACTCATTGTTGACAAGATTGTTGCCTCACTGGTGCAGATTGTTATGTTGTTAATAAATGTTGATACGTGTGATTACATACTAAATTTCTCTTACTACTGCGTCAAAGAACTGCCCGTCAAGCTCGGTGTTGTAGCTAGGTTGTTGTCGTTGAGCTCGATGGGAAAGTTCAGCATTTCCTGGTGAGCTTGGAGGAAGAACCTAGGAGATGTGAGTGAACTCGACTGAAGGAACTTGCTTTAAGATTAAGGCTTGATAAGCACTTTATAAAGAACTTGTAGGAATGTTGACTTGCTTTAGAGGTACTTGTGGGGTCCTTCTAAGCAGTAAAGAGTTCTGTAGCACGTCACCTCTAATGAGTATGATTGGTTTGGTTAGCGCCAAATCATTAAGTACATGGTTGGTGGGCTCGGTCTGTTAAGCCATGAGACTCATTTAGTATTTTGACTTTTATGTTGCTTAAGGAAATCTGTATTTGAATATACATTTAATTCCCCAAATCTCTTAACTCTTTGATATGATGCTACGACAAGAACAAGAGAATGAGAGAATAATTTACCCTTATGTACAACTAGAAGGAAAAGAGAATTGCAGCAAGTGCCTTGCCACATAGGCAATGTCGAAAACATGTCTGCTCAAATTCAACTGGAAATGTTGCTTTCCACCACTAATGAAATTTTTGGCTACTCTTCAATAAATAGTCATAAAAGTTTACTACTAATATTAGACTTTTCTTCCTCTAACGGCTCGGAAGCTACGCCTGCAGGGAGTAGTTGCGAGTACTCTCAGGTAGCTATGAAATGTTTCTCATTCGAGTGCCTTAGCTTTTTAGGTGGGGAAAGTGACTCATTCTAATGTTATGAATTGTAAGGGGATTTAAGAGAACTTTTCTTTTAGAAGTTATCAAGGGCAAAAGCACATGTTGTAATGGATGGTGCAACTTATTTCATTCATTAGAAGCATGTAATCTTAAGAAGCGGTGAAAAAGAATGTAAAACCTTTAAGACTTTCATGCTATAGACTATAAGGGTGTAAATGAGCCGAGCTCGAGCAGGCTCGGCTTGTATTCAACTCGTTAAAAAAGCCAATGTTTGTGTTTGGTTTGTTTATATATCAAGCATAATAATTTTTTTTGCATTCGGCTCGTTTGCTTTGCAATCCGAAAACGAGTTGTTCGTGAATAACAAGTAATTTTGACAGCTCTAGTCATGCGCCATAGGATGTTATGGGTAAGAGCTAGATTTAAATCTTATTATTTATATTAAAATATTCCTTAAAATAGAATTTAATAAATTTTTATTTTATTTTTTAATTAATAAATTTAATTGACCCTAATATTTGTAGCATTGTAGTCAATTAGATTATTTAAAAATAATACTCATCAATAATATATATATTTATTTCAGTCTAAAACGAGCCGAACATGAACGAGTAAATCAATGTTTATGTATGACTCATTAATATATCGAGTGCAAACAAAATGGTTTGTGTTCACCAGCTCGTTTGCTTAACAAACGAATCGAATACGAGCAACATAACGAGCTATTCGAGACCAACAAGTTGTTTAGAGAATCCTATTTTAGGTGTGCTAATGCTAGTTCCTTAGAATTATCAGATAATAACTCAAATCATTTTGAATAAGAATAACGATGACATTTGCTATGTAAAGGAGAACGGTTTCACGAGAGGTATTGAAAATAGCCCTATACATATTATCACGGAATGAATCAATTTGGGGAGTCCAAGATAATTTGCAAATACTTTTCAGTAGAGTTGAATGCACTTGTAAGTTTTTCATCACAAGTCATAAAACCAACAGATCGTTAAGGGTGTAAATGAGCTGAACACGAGCGATCCATGCTCAGCTTCTATTCGACTTGTTTATATTTCGAGCTCAAAAAGTATGTTCGTGTTCAACTCGTTTGCTTAACGAGCCGAACACGGGCTGTTCACGAACAAAGAGTCGTTTTGACAACCCTAATCACGTAGCCATAAGACATTAAGGATTTGAACAAAATTTAAAAATTATTATTTATATTAAAACACATTTGAATCTAATTTAATAATTTTTATTCTATTTTCTTAATTAACATTTAATTGATTATAAATCTTTGTAGCATTGTAGTCAATTAGATTTTTTTAAAATACTACTTATATATATNTCTTTTAAAAATAACTAAAACAATTTAGAAAATAAATATTTTAAAATTATTCATAATAATAAAGCTTTTCAATTCTTGTATTGCTGTTTTAAATGAAAAAAAAAAATTAAGAAAACATTATTTTGTTTTGAAACTATTATTAATGCCAATAACCTAATTATTTTTAATATTGTTAATTATTTAAAGAGGAACTATTTTTTATTGAAGAATGATATATACTCGAGTGTTGAATTCAAGAATGTATGTGGGATCATATGATTCATATCACCTAGGTAAGGTTTATGAAGAGCGAAGAAAATCATACTTGACAGAACTTCTCATTCTACATATTGGTCCCCTAGTAGCTATAATAACATTTAAAAAAATGATCATACAAAAAGAAAAAAAAAAGACCTGCACAACTCAAAATCATCATGAGATGCTCAGCTCGTGTTCGGCTCGTTTATATTTCGAGCTAAAAAAGTGTGTTCGTGTTCGGCTCGTTTGCTTANACGAACACATCTTTTTTCGTGTTCCACTCATTAACTTATCGAACAAAGATAACGAGCCGAACACGAACTGTTCGCGAACAACAAGCCATCTTGACAGCCCTACAGATCGTATATTCGAACGGACCTCACGGAGATTTCGCTTGATGTCCGGTACATCATATTTTCAGGTAATTTCTCCTATCTGTTTTCATATAAGTAATTATGGAACCATTCGTTATCTTTCTAAGAATTGTTTGGAGCAATCGATGAAACACACGTAGATGCGTGTTTTCCAAACAATGAGAAGATCACATTCATCGGTCATTGTGGGTCACTGACAAAGAATGTCATGGTCTTATGTGACTTCAACATGCACTTCACTTTTATAATTGCCGGCTGGGAGAAGAGTACACATGATAGTTGAATTTTAAATGTGCAACACATAATAGAAAATACAATTACCCACATCCACCACTAATCATTCTATTCACACCATGTAAATTATATTTGGTTGATGTTGGGTATTTATTGCAACGATGGTATTTGAAGCTCTGAATCACGTGATAAATTCATTTCAAACTATTACTTTGCTCGACATAAAATAGAGTGCCAGCAATTCGTGACGAACAACTACTCATATACACTTTAAAATTTAAAAAAATAATAATAATAAAAATTTGGTGGCGGCAAGAACATTAATTTTCTTCGTCTTTAAAAAATATTTTCATTCACTATTAAGAATAATGTCCCAAGTCATGCCTTGTTATTTTGCTTTTTTAAATCAAATTATTGTCTAAAATGCATTATTTTGTTCAATGAGCTTAGAATTCCATTAGTTAACTAATTCAAGCTCAAATTAAGGGTCTGTTTGGGGCAACTTATAAGTGCGGACGACATTTTCAAAACGCCGCCGTCCCGTTTGGTTCGCGTGTTTCGCTAGCTTATCGGAAACTACGTTTGAGTTTTTAGACTAAATGCAGACTGCAGGTCGACCCCCGCGACCGGCCTGCGGGCGTCGTTTCAGGAGGAGCACAAACTGACCTAGCAGACCCTAAGATGTTAAATTAAAGTAGTTCCATTCCCACACACGTACCCAACAATAGACAAAATTACTCCACACCCCTTCACACGTGCACGGCCAATCACGGGCTCCCGCCGCATGCTTCCAAAAAACTTTTTTTGCGTAAAAAACGGAACTATTAATTATTCATTACAAAAACCAATAAATAAGAAGTGTACCGCCCAGCCAAACTTCGACGGGCAGATCCTAACCCAACGTAACCGCAAAAAATCCTAACCGTCCATCACGTATCCCCTCCTCCCACGCACGCCACGCCACACCATTAAACATAAAAAAGAAACAATTAATTAAATCAAATTCCTGTCGGATGAAAGCTAGACCACCGGCTCTGCTATAAATAACCGCCTCCGCTCTCTCCATTCGCCCACTATCTCCCCTCTCTTACTCAAGTCTCCCAATGATGGCGGTCGATACTCTTCGGGTTGGGAAAGGGGGATTCGCCGCCGGCGAGGAGAAGACGGCTCCGCCTTCCGGGGCCGCAGGCGGCGGAACCGGCGGCGGAACAAAAGAGGGACACTACCGCGGCGTCAGAAAGCGGCCGTGGGGGAGATTCGCGGCGGAGATACGCGATCCATGGAAGAAAACCAGGAAATGGTTGGGTACCTTCGATACCGCTGAGGAAGCTGCCAGGGCTTACGATGAGGCCGCGCGAAATCTTCGCGGCCCTAAGGCGAAGACCAATTTCACCGACGGAGACACCCCATCATCGGAGTCGATCTCTCCGCCGGCGATTTGGACGGCTGCTCAGTGGCCGTCAGGGTTTCCCGACAGCCGAGATCTGGTGATCGCGACGCCGACGGCTGGATCGGAGTTCTCCGGGTACAGATTCGATGCGGTAGAGATGTTGGTGAGGAGCGAGCAGGAGAAGAAGAAGATAAAGAGCGGGGCTCAAGATGAACGGATTGTTAAGAAGCCTTTGGGATTCGATCTGAATCTCCCGCCGCCTCTCTTTTGAGATCCAAAACCACTTTCGGTTTTCTCCGATCTTCTGCTTCCTTCCCTTTTTTTTTGTTTCATGCAAATTTTCCCGTATTTTAACAGAGCAATCTATCCACCCATGGTGGTGTTTTATGTACAAATTAATCGCCGATTATCGATCGGATTTGATGATGCGATAGCTTGGCTCGCGAGTGAGCACACCCACTGAGGTTCGGCATATGAAATTTAGGACGGACGGACTGCCCTCGAATCTTTTAAGAAATTACACAAGTTACCTAAATGACAGCTTTAAATGAGGTGCGATTAACCGGCGGAGCAGCGGTGGCTAAAGAGGGGTGGGGCCGGGTTTTGATTTATCGACCCCATTTATGTTCCCGCGCGGCTCGCCGCTATCAATCACGCAATCGCACGCGTCGTCGTTTNCTCGGTTTTTCTCCGATCTTCTGCTTCCTTCCCTTTTTTTTCTTGTTTCCTGCAAATTTTCCCGTATTTTAACAGAGTAATCTATCCACCGATGGTGGTGTTTTATGTACAAATTAATCGCCGATTATCGATCGGATTTGATGATGCGATTGCGTGGCTCGCGAGTGAGCACACACACTGAGCTTCGGCATATGAAATTTAGGACGGACGGACTGCCCTCGAATCTTTTAAGAAATTACACAAGTTACCTAAATGACAGCTTTAAATGGGGTGCGATTAACCGGCGGAGCAGCGGTGGCTAAAGAGTGGTGGGGCCGGGTTTCGATTTATCGACCCCATTTATGTTCCCGCGCGGCTCGCCGCTATCAATCACGCAATCGCACGCGTCGTCGTTTTAAAAGATAAATGACGGAATTGCCCTCGCTCGCTTGGCGGCTAATGAAATGGCGGATTCCGATTGGCTGAGGAATTTAATTAAATAATTAATGTTTAGCGGGCAAACGCCATTTATATTAAAAGCCGCCGCCCGACCTGCTATATACGGACGTGGGGACCACGGGGGGTGGGGGTTGAGTGGACACGTTAGGCGGGCAGCGAGGAGTACTGGAGACGGT
>JXCR01120546.1:36020-80164 GCA_002079205.1 Phalaenopsis hybrid cultivar
TATATATATATATTAATTTTTTTAAAAGGATTGACCAAAGGTTATTATATGAGCCTCCAACCACCTCTAATGTGTCTAACAATTCGAGTACCATATCCTTAAGACTAACTGTGTTAGAGAAGACAATACTGCAACTTGTATGTGCATTCGTTCAGTTTATTAGATAAAAATTAAAATGATCAGTTGATCACTGCCTCTCCAGCCGTAGGCTATTGATTCATCCTTCATAAGCAAAGAACTCCATATTCGCACAAATAGCCAATAAAATCTCGTGCAAATGGGTTTCTTTTAAAGAAGCGCCAATGCAAAGAAGTTGAAAATAGATGTATTCAAATCCAATGCAAATAGATATTGTAAAAATGCTTAACTAATTAAAACAGGCTGCACCCACTGCACTCTATATTTGTCAATTATAATGTTGAATTATTTTTTTTTTCCATGAAACATACCTGTTGGGTTTGTGGAGCCAAAGCACCCGAATGTGGGCGCTCAAGCGCCCACTTTGGGGCAAATTAAAAGAAGGGGGCGCCTTTGCGACCCCCTCGGGCACCCAAGCTCCCAACTTTTTGCCCACATGTTAGGAAGCCTGTGCTCAAGTGCCCAAGTTGCTGGGCACAATCTTTTATTTTCGAAGTTTGGGTGCCTAAGCGCCCGGTGTTGTTACTAAGATTTTTTATTTTTAATCCCGAAGTTGAGCGGCGTAAGATGGAGTTCCGGCACTACGTTTCTTTGACAAGTTCTTGGTGAGAAAGAAGTGTCGAAGAGGATTTATGTGATCTCAACATGCATTTTTCTCGTCAGATTAGAGTAGTTTTGGAGTCTTATAAGTTTCCTTTCTTTGTAAAAACTTTCTGAATTTCATAATGAAATTTCTGGAGGTGTGGCTCCATGATTTTTTTCCATTTTAAAGTTTATCCACGAAAAATTTTAGTGCGCTTTTATGGTTGCTTTGAGTGTGCTTCCATTGAGTTTTTGTTCTGGTTTTCTCCAATCTTGTGTGATACTGTTATTCTGTGGTATGGTTTAGTTTCTAATTGATCCTCAGTCTTGGTAAAGTTGGGAATTGTTCTCGTTATTCCTATCAAATTAGTATAAGAGCAAAACTCGATTTAAGTGGGAGAAATGACCAAAGAAGTAAGGTTCAAAGTGGAGAAGTTTAATGGGACACACTGCCCATTCTGGAAGATGCAAGTAGAGGATTTGTTGTATCAGAAAAATTTATACATGTCACTGTAAGGAATTACAAGGAAATCTGAGTCTATGCCTATAAGTGAATGAGAAGTGTTGGATCAAACAAGATTGGTTTTGATCCGATTGTCAATTTCATGATCTTTTGCGTTCAACATTATAAATAAAATAAATCATATTGGATCTCATGGTGGCACTGACAAAGATGTATGAAAAAACTTCTACTTCCAATAAGATTTTTCTAATGAAGAAATTATTCAACATGAAGCTGGTGAAAGACAATTCAGTGGCAAAATATCTCAATAATTTCAACACTGTGACAAGCTAGTTGTGTTATGTAGGGATCGTTTGATGATAAGATCA
Organism: Phalaenopsis hybrid cultivar; assembly: GCA_002079205.1. Classification (NCBI taxonomy): domain Eukaryota; kingdom Viridiplantae; phylum Streptophyta; class Magnoliopsida; order Asparagales; family Orchidaceae; genus Phalaenopsis; species Phalaenopsis hybrid cultivar. Next base: position 37,572 of record JXCR01120546.1, read on the forward strand.
GAACGTTGGTGAAACTATCTTCAATGTCGAACAGCTGGGATAGTTTGATAATGGTGGTGAGTAATTTTTCAGGGGCTTCGAAGTTGAACTTCGATGACATCATGGGCAGGAATANCGCTCTTCTTAATTATTTACAGATGTAGTAGCTAAATTTTATTTATATTTATGCCACACAAATCTTTCATATCATATGTAAAAATGAAATAGATTATTTTCATGCATTTGGTAAAGTGTCATACATTTTTTTGTACTTTGAATACCCTGAAAATGAACAAAATTACATAATCTGGCTGTTCTCCTGAATTAGGAAAGATGCGATTATAAATTTCAATAATCACGACTATCTTGTAATACTTTGGCTGCAACAATTATAATTAGGCTACAACTACTATACTTTATGGTTATAACAGTCGAAGTTGATGGCTACAACAGTCGTAGTTTGTTGCAACAATGGTTGGTGGTTGTTTACATGCACTTTTCGCTTCAATTATGTTTTAGTTGTCAGCTCACTCTTTTCTTCTCCTTCCCCTATATGTGAAGAATAGAGACTTCATTAATTTTGAGAAGAACATTCTAGTAAATGTGAGCTCCACAACCTACCTATTTATGAACAATTCCACTCAATGAAGTGGCACATATCCATGCCCAAATGACAATATTTCAATCATCATTCAATGAGCATAATTAAAAGATGAACTCCCTCGGTTATTCACACAAATTTAACAATCAAAAGTTACATCGAGATATATAAATGTTCTCGACGCCTATTTGAAATCTATTTCATTTTCTCCTCTCATCACACGAATTCCAATATGATAATTGAACATCGACAACATCATACTACAACATAAATAACCTTAAAGCTAACTATCCATCACCCTTGATAAGTATCGACGCAAATAACTTCACTAATTGAGTGCCAATAAACACGATCACTATGGACGATAAATTTTTATAATCCTCCAATAATCTCATCTTATCAATTATAATACACTACAAAAAACAGTTTAACCATTGCTCAAGATTTCTTAACATATCAGTTTGGGACAGCTTGTACATTTCAGGATAAACTGTTTATCCTAAAGTGCGGCCCGCCCGCAGGCGGGCCGCAGGATTCAGCCTGCGTTTCGTGTAAAAAGCTGAACGGCGTTTCAGATAAGTTAGCGAAACGTGCGAATCAAACGGTACGGCGGCGTTTCCACACTTATAAGCTACCCCAAACGAGNGAGACTTCTTAACATATCAGATTGGGACAGCTTGTACATTTCAGGATAAACTGTTTATCCAAAAACGTGGCCCGCCCGCAGACGGGCCGTGGGATTCAGCCTGCGTTTAGTGTAAAAAGCTGAACGGCGTTTAAGATAAGTTAGCGAAACGTGCGAATCAAACGGTACGGCGGCGTTTCCACACTTATAAGCTACCCCAAACGAGCCATTAATATGCCGCAATAAACATATTTGTAGCATTTAATTCTATTTTCCCCTTAATAGTAATCTTAATCAGTCTTTAAATCTACCGCTTAATCTATAAAAGATTTTTTTTTTTTTTTACATTGCAATGTTTACAGAAACATTATTCAAAATTAGAAAACGGCCATCATAATAAATGTTATTTAATATCCAACCTTGACGTAAGTGGTGTAATATGCTCATCCCATTAAAGGACTTGATGCTTAGGTCGGTGCCGTCTAGTCATGTACTTAATGACCCATATCGATCATCAATAAAATGTGCTTTAATTAAAATGCGTGTTTAGAGGGTGTTCATTATGTCTTTACAAACCGGTTAAAAAGTTTATTAAACCTTTTTTAATTGACTATATAAAAAGGATAAAAAATGTGAAGAGCATATTCTTATACTATTTTCATTAAAATCATGATATTTAAAGACGCATTTACATATATATATATATATATATATATATATATATATATATATATATATATATATATATATATATATNAAATTGACTACATAAAAGCATAAAAATGTGAAGAACAACATATTCTTATACAATTTTCATTAAAATCATGATATTTAAAGACGCATTTACATATATATATCACAATTCTTATGTATTTGCATTTCTAACGCCTATATTTTCATATTTAGATGCATCACATTCAAAATTTTAACATCATATAAAAAACTATAAAATTTTAGAATGAAAGACTTTTTCATTAATAATTTTATGAAAAAAAAAAATGTTATAAGTGTAAATATCAAATTTTAAATCTTATATATATATATTAATTTTCTTAAAAGGATTGACCAGAGGTTATTATATGAGCCTCCAACCACCTCTAATGTGTCTAACAATTCGAGTATCATATCCTTAAGACTAACTGTGTTAGAGAAGACAATACTGCAACTTGTATGTGCATTCGTTCAGTTTATTAGATAAAAATTAAAATGATCAGTTGATCACTGCCTCTCCAGCCGTAGGCTATTGATTCATCCTTCATAAGCAAAGAACTCCATATTCGCACAAATAGCCAATAAAATCTCGTGCAAATGGGTTTCTTTTAAAGAAGCGCCAATGTAAAGAAGTTGAAAATAGATGTATTCAAATCCAATGCAAATAGATTTTGTAAAATGCTTAACTAATTAAAACAGGCTGCATCCACTGCACTCTATATTTGTCAATTATAATGTTGAATTATTTTTTTTTCCCATGAAACATACCCTGTTGGGTTTGTGGAGCCAAAGCACCCGAATGTGGGCGCTCAAGCGCCCACTTTGGGGCAAATTAAAAGAAGGGGGCGCCTTTGCAACCCCCTCGGGCACCCAAGCTCCCAACTTTCTGCCCGCATGTTAGGAAGCCTGTGCTCAAGTGCCCAAGTTGCTGGGCACAATCTTTTATTTTCCAAGTTTGGGTGCCTAAGCGCCCGGTGTTGTTACTAAGATTTTTGATTTTTAATCCCGAATTTGAGCGGCGTAAGATGGAGTTCCGGCGCTACGTTTCTTTGATAAATTCTTGGTGAGAGAGAAGTGTCGGAGAGGATTTGTGTGATCTCAACATGATTTTTCGCGTCAGATTAGAGTAGTTTTGGAGTCTTATAAGTTTCTTTTCTCTGTAAAAACTTTCTGAATTTCATAATGAAATTTCTGGAGGTGTGGCTCCATGATTTTTTCCCATTCTAAAGTTTATCCACGAAAAATTTTAGTGCGCTTTTATGGTTTCTTTGAGTGTGCTTCCATAGAGTTTTTGTTCTGATTTTCTCGAATCTTGTGTGATACTGTTATTTTGTGGTATGGTTTAGTTTCTAATTGATCCTCAGCCTTGGTAAAGTTGGGAATTGTTCTCGTTATTCCTATCAAATTAGTATCAGAGCAAGGCTAGATTTAAGTGGGAGCAATGACCAAAGAAGTAAGGTTCAAAGTGGAGAAGTTTAATGGGACACACTGCCCATTCTGGAAGATGCAAGTAGAGGATTTGTTGTATCAGAAAAATTTATACATGTCACTGTAAGGAATTACAAGGAAATCTGAGTCTATGCCTATAAGTGAATGAGAAGTGTTGGATCAAACAACATTGGTTTTGATACGATTGTCAATTTCATGATCTTTTGTGTTCAACATTATAAATAAAAAAAAATCATATTGGATCTCATGGTGGCACTGACAAAGATGTATGAAAAACCTTCTACCTCTAATAAGATTTTTCTAATGAAGAAATTATTCAACATGAAGATGGTGAAAGACAGTTCTGTGGCAAAACATCTTAATAATTTCAACACTGTGACAAACTAGTTGTGTTATGTAGGGATCAAGTTTGATGATAAGATCAGAACGTTGGTGATACTATCTTCACTGTCGAACAACTGGGATGGTTTGATAATGGTGGTGAGTAATTTTTCAGGGGCTTCGAAGTTGAACTTCAATGACATCATGGGCAGGAATACAAGTAGAGGAAGATCCAAGTCCAAGAGAGGAAAACTCAAGTCAAGTAGAGGTGAATGTTGAAATTGAGGTAAGAAGTGGCATTTTAAGGACTACAAAGCTCCAAGGAAAACTGGTGGTGGAGGACAAGAAACGAGTCTTTCTACAAATGTCTCCACTGATGAAATCCAAAATGACCCCGTGGTGTTATCCATAATCAGCATTGAATCTTGGATGGTAAACTTAGGTGCCTCTTTTCATGCTTGCCCCAATAAAGAGATATTTAAGAACTACACTGAGAGTGATCTATGGAATGTTTATTTGGGATATAATAAGGCATGTGGTATCGTAAAAAAAGGGTGATGTTGATATCAAGTTACCAAATGGTACAATTTGGAAGTTTGCTGAAGTTAGATATGTTCCAAGTTTGAAGAGAAATCTCATCTCTGTGAGCCAACTGGTAAAGTTAGGACTCATGACTGCTTTCACAAGTGATTCATGGAAGGTGACCAAGGGGCATTAGTGATAGCTCAGGGCATCATTGAAGACACCATTTATCTTATCAATGAAATGACTGATTTCATTGATGTGATTGGAACCATGACAGATGCAGGTTTGTAGCACCGTAGGCTCAGCCATATGAACGAGAAAGATATGAAGTCCCTATTTCCTAAAAATAAGTTTCAAGGTTTAAAATCAGTTGATCAGGATTTCTATGAAGACTATATTTATGGAAAGCAAAAGAAAGTTTCTTTCCTTAAGAGTGGGTCAGTGGTGAAATCAAAGATACTGGAGTTAGTGCATACTGATGTATGGGATTCTACTCCAGTTTCGTCCATTGAAGGTTCCGTTATTTTATCACGTTCATTGATGATCACACAAGGAATGTATGTGTTTATTTATTAAAGCAAAAGTTTGATGTTTGAAAGTCTTTAGAAATTGGAAAGCTATGGTAGAAAATGAGACAGACTTGAAGTTGAAATGTCTTAGATCAAATAATGGTGGCGAGTATCGTGATCAGAAGTTTATGAATTTCTGTGAGTTCAATGTCCTAAGGACACCACGATAGAATGGTGTGGCTTAGCACATGAACAGAACAATCACAAAATATGCTAGAAGCATGAGGATTCATGCAAGCTTGCCAAAACAATTTTAGGCTGAAATAGTAAACACTACAACTTATATGATTAACCGTACTCCATCAGTACATTTCGAGTAAGGCTTACCTGAAGAAGTCTGGAGTAACAAAAAGTTAAGTCTATCTCATTTAAGAGTATTTGGGTGTTATGCATATGTTCATGTTGCTACAAGTCTAGGAGCTAGCTTCACTCGAAATCTGTCAAGTGCACCATCATTGTATATGACGCAAATAGATACAAGTTCTGGGATTAATAGAATTAAAAATTCATCAGAAGCAGAGACATCACTTTCAATGAAATAGAGAGATGTACAAAGACAATGTCAGAACTCAGGACAACCCACCAGCTACTTCTGAAGAAACACTGGTGATAAGGAAGATGGAGAAAGAAATAGTGCTTAACTAGAAGGAACGCTGAAAGTTCCTCAGTCACCTGCTACAAAAGTCTGAAGATACAGCAGAGTGATACGACTCGTACACATGTATTCTCCTTCTTTACATTATTTATTACTAATTGATAATGGTGAACCAGAGTGCTTTGAGAAGATCAATCAAGTTGAAGATTCAAGGGAGTGGGAGCTTATCATTGATGAAGAAATGCAATCTTTAGAGTCAAATCAAACGTGAGATTTAACGGTACTACCAAATAACAAAAGATCACTACACAACAAGTAGGTCTATAGGCTTATATAGGAGTCAGATGGTAGCAAGCGCTACAAGGTAAGACTTATTGTGAAGGGTTTTCTGTAGATGGAAGAAGAGGATTATACAGTGATCTTCTCCCCAATGGTGAAGATAGCTATTGTCAGTGTTGTACTAAGTCTGGTAGTAAAATAAGATTTACATCTGGAGCAAATGGATATAAAGATAACTTTTTTACAAGTAGATTTGAAGGAGCTATATATGGTGCAACCATAAGGTTACAATGTTCCAGACAAAGAAAGTTTGGTCTGCAGATTGAAGAAGAATCTTTTTGGCAAGCCCCAAGACTATGGTACAGGAGTTTTGATAGGGTCATGCAAACAATGGGTACTTGAAGTGCTAAGCAAACCATTGTAGCTTCATCAAACACTTTGGTAATTGTTATATCTTGTTTCTCCTGTATGTGAATGACATGTTGATTGCAACGGTGGATATGAAAAAAATCAGGTAACTGAAGAACAGCTATCAAGTGAGTTCGAGATGAATGATTTAGGTACAACCAAGAAGATCCTTGGGATGAGAATCAACGGAGACAAGGGTGCAGAAACCTTGAAATTGTCTCAGGAAAATTATATGGAGAAGATACTATAGAGGTTCAACATGAGTGAGGCGGAACCAGCTAGCACTCCCTTAGGTAGCCATTTCAAACTATCTAAGAAGCAATTTCCTAACTCTGAAGTAGATCAAGCACAAATGGAGAGAACCTTGTATGCTTAAGCAGTTGGAAATTTAATGTATGCAATGATTTGTACCATGTCAGATATTTCCTGTACAATGGGAGTGATCAGTAGGTATATGAAAATCCAGAAATGAATCATTAGGAGCTAAACCTCTATTGAGCACTTTGCTATAGAAGTGCAGGTATAAGTCTACAGGGATTTGTAGATTCAAGCTTGCCAGGAGATGTGGACAGTAAGAGAAGTACAATGAGATATGTCTTTACATTGAGGAACACAGTGGTTAGTTGGGTTTGCAGGTTGCAGAAGATAGTACACATCTAGCTGAGGTATAATTTTATTCACTCTCTCCTTGAAGATGGGCAGTTGATCCTGGAAAAGATACACAGCTCAAAATCTTGCAGATATGTTGACGAAGGTGGTGACTATTGAGAAACTGAAGCTATGCTTGACTTCAATTGGATTTCATGAAGGTTGAGATCACAAGTAAGCTACACCACGGTACGTGACTATGAAGGTGATTCAAATGGAGGTGTAGTTTCAGAGGACTGATGCTAGGTGTGAGATTGTTGGGTTTGTGGAGCCAAAGAGCCCGTATGTCAAAATTCCAAACCGACTGCTTAGCGTTAAATGTCTAAATTCCAGACCATGCACCCATCGCTGGGCGTTGGGTTGTGGGTGCTCAAGCACCCACTTTGGGGCGAGTACGGAGAAGGGTTTGTGGGTGTTCAAGCACTTGACTTTGGCTGGGCAAGACCGATTTGGTTGGCTAGGCTTAGTCGGTGTTGACGGTCGGTTGAGCCTGAAAAGCTTAGTGTCAGCATAATTGGTTCAATCGGTTGAGGTAATCTTCGACCATTGATAATAACGCTCCCAATATGATCAACGATGATGAGGGGTCGAGTCTTCTCTTAAGTCGGCTTCTTCGTGTTGGTTAACTTGAATGTCTTTTTATCTCATTTCAGACCGAATGACTCAGATTCAAATTACTTGGTCGTCTTCGTGACTCGGTTGACTTTGGGCTTGCTGGCTTAGGCTCGAACAACTGCACTCGGTCGGATAAGTGGGTCTCATGATCTTCCATCAGTGAGTCCTTCATTCTACTCCTCTCCTTTATACTGTTAGATCTCCTCACGATCAGCGCTGGCATATTTTCGATGTACATATAATAATCCAAATTGTCAAATTCAAGTGCTCAGCCTGTGCCTCAAAAAGAATGAAAGAAAAAAAAAACGCAAGGTAAAACCGTTAGTCTTATTATTTACATTTTAGGGGAAAATACTTTGAGTCATCTTGTGACAAAATAAATAAGCAAATAGTTTCTCCAGAGAATATATGAAAAAGAAACCATCTAAATGCAAAAACAAGCACAGCAGCCCAGACGATCCCAACTAGCTTAGTCAACTAAATTTTCAAAATCATGAGATGAATTTTGTATATTCAATTTATGCTTTAACATTTGAAATAAAATAACAATAATAATGATAATCAAGTCAAAAAACTGCAATTGGCAAAAACATTCATGAAATCAATTAAAAAACTGTAATTATGTCTCTAAAGTGCAAGTATTTAGGAATGTTGGATTCAAAATTCTCCATAAATAACATCAAAATCACATTTAAGATGCTTAATAAGAAATAGAACAAAAATTAAGTATAGAATTTAGAGTGAAAAACTCTTAAAATTTTACTAATATAATTTGATGAAAAAAAAAAATTTGCTCTCCATCCCGATCCACGATTTCGAGAACGCAAGCAGGATTGCAGAAGCGACTGCCATTTTTAAACTATTTTGAAACAAGCAAATCATTACGCTCAAGGCGGTGTTCAGTAGCACAGGATTGATAAGATTTACATTTAATTTTAATGTAAATCCATCCAAACACGAAAAAACATGAAATAAATCCGACAGTTTGCTAAATTCAAATCCCTCCCTCCACTAATTTTTTTACATAAATTTAGATTTACTAAATCCAATTTTTGGGTAGATTTAATGGATTTAGTGCACAAGAAAACTAAATCCTAATAAAATGTCAAACATAAGAGATGAATTTAAGTGAATTTAAATTAAATCATGCCAAACATCTTCTTGGCTTTAACACCATTGGATTTTATAAACCTGGATTTACCGGATTTACTAAATCCTACTTAACCTAAATTTTAAGTGCAGCCAAACACCTCGCAAGGCTTATTGAACAATAAGCTAACTCTAATTTAAACACTACTCAATAACCATGTAAGAAACTGAAAATTTCTCATTCTTAGAAGTAAAACTCCAAGAGCACGCAACAGAACTCAATACAGAGATGACAAGCGAGTAAAGAACAAGCTGCTAAATCAGAACATCAACTACAACAGAAAACAAGCAGGGAAACATAATGGAAGATACTGCAACCTACATCATAAAATTGTGAAGAAAATTAGAGATCAGACGCAGATCAGTAAATCAAAAGAACGGTTAAATATACATATTTTCGGGAAACTTAACTTACATACCACACAGTTTTTATATATTTACATATTTAACACCCATAGTTCAATATTTACAATAATAAAACCTGGGTGCCATAAACCTATGCATGGAAATTTGTAATTCACTTAAAAAAGCAATATGGTGGTATTTGTAATGTGATATGAAATTCAGGGGGTGTAAATGTAAAAAAGTAAAGTTTAAGTATAAGATTAGTAAATACGTAGGAATTGGATGCTAAGTGTGTAAATATAATTTAAAAGGATAAAATGAGAATTATAAACAATAGCATAAGAAGCCAGCCATATCAGGCCATGCAACATCAGAAAAATTCATCTATTTTCTACAGTAAAAATGGTGAAAGAAACCAGGGACAATGTGCAGCTGAAAGAAAATTGCACAAAACAATCAAGAATGATAATTATATAACCAAACAAACATGAATAAAAGGGTAGTGATACATCGAAAAAATGACTGTGGTGCTTCAGTAAGTTTGAGCACACCTGAAAGGCTTATATAAATGAAAAAATTAAGTGCAAAATTGAAGATTACAGTTCTAAAAGGGGATTGAAGTGCCCGTCACCGATATATGTAACATGGTTTTCTCCATAGGCAGATAATACAATTGCATGGTATTATGTGATGTAATAGATATCAATGTGTTTCATGTTATATTAGGCAGGATTTGGTAATTTGAGGAATGGTTTAAAATGCCGGGTGTGCCGATGCATATATAATAGAATGGAAAGGAAGAAAATAAAGGCATTTGCCCACTTTTTGAGTACAATAAAGAGGCAAAATCAAAGAATACTACAATTAATATATGTCTCTGGTTCTGAAATTTTGCAAGAATACAAATTAGGAACTATATTATATGCAGTTTTACTATTGGAACAGCAGGAGATGGTAACTGAAATTCCTACAACAGTGCAAAACCATCTATCTACTAGTGAGCTCCTAGACCAGCTTCTGCCTATGCGGGATATGCAACACCAAACCGACTTCATCTCAGAAGTAGCTCACTACCGCCTTAGCTATTACATTTTCAACAAAAATGTGGTCTATAATCAATTCACAATCATTGCCTTCAATTCTGCACCTTGTCCTGAAAATGGCATGACATGTTGGAGCAAGTAATACCTTCTCCAAAACACAATTTACGATTTCACCCTCATCAACCAGCATGACTTCAACTTATGCGCTCTCAAATGGACATATCTCAATGTTCCCAACTTTTGGTTCAAACTCTCCTTCCACAAATTGAACTTCTTTACGATTGGGGCATTGATTTGACCTGTGGTAACGAAAGTTTCATGACCCGGTCTGGTGCTTGGAGTTAACTAAGACAGGAACAAACAGTGAAAATCAATTCTCTGCTATTCTATTTCTATTACTAACAATTCAATATTCAAATAAAAACATAAAAGAACCACTAAAGAAAGAAATTAAAATTAATAAGCAGAAATTTGTACTTTTTCGTTAGTTGTTCTCGTTTTCTATACACATTTTCTCTTCTATTCATCTTCAAATATTTAAAACCTTAAAATAATATTAAATCAACATAATGAGTTATCAAAAGATATTCTAGGAGTAATCACACTTCTAAATTACAATAATTCAATGAGAATAATTCAATATGTATGGGAGTCTAAAAGAAATCTTATAATATGTTGGTATTTCATATTTTAAAAGCAATCTGATATTTGTTAATATATTGATCAATGATCTTTTCTAAATGAACATACTCAATCTTCTATAAGCATTTACTTTAACTTTACTTTTACTTTATACTTTACATACTCATCTATCTCTGTGAGAATCACCGTCAACAAACATAACACAACAATGATCGATATTGCCCCGTTGGCTCCTGTTGGCACAGTGGTTAGCGATCTACATATCGTAATTGTCTAAGGTAGAAAGGCCCTTACCTGCCCCTAATCGATATTATCTAGTCGGAACAGCTGTTAGCAATGTAAACATCACAATTATCTGGAGAGATAAGCTCTGGTTTACTTGCTCATGACCGATATTATTCTGTCGGCACAGCGGTTAGTGAACAAATCATCACAATTGTTTGGGTTGGTAAAAAAACTCTATGCAGGCGGGTACACTGACGTCCCCTGCCTGTAGCATTAGGAGTTAAAATCCTCCTCTGAAGATGAACATACAAGCATTCATATGTAAACTATTTCATTCTTTATAATATATATTATTCTGTAGCATTTTTATGTAATCTACTAAAATGCATATTTTTCTGTTGTGTTATTATTCATCATGCATATTTTTTATATCATTTATATATTTATCACATGCATATATTTCTTATATGTCTATCTTACAATTCTATTTTACATATAATGTCTATTTAAATATTATTCGTCTCATACATATCTTTCATTCATGCACATCATTTCCTATTATATTTATCATGCATCTCATACATATCTTGTATATTTTTTTTGTCATGCATTTCTTTTCTGATCTAACAATATGAAAAATCTGTTATAATATAACTCTAATTGAACCAAAACATAAATATAAATCAACATATATTCTGATATAAATAAAATTACTGAATATTAAAAATATAATTACTCACCTCAGTTACCACACTAAAGTTTGCGGTGACTTTTATGTTTGACTCAATAATCTATAAAATATAATATTAAACTTTAAGATTTAAGTGATTTTCTTAAATTGAATTATTCTTCTTAAATTAGCAAATAATTATTTACCTGGATCTATGGAGCTATTCTACGATGATCTTCTACATGTTTGACTCGAACTCGCCACCTCACGTAACCAACCTAAAATCTTAAACGAATTAGGAATTCATAAATATATTAGTTCACTAAGTAATTTAGCTTAAAGGATCTTTGATTTGTGAAAACATACCTTAAACGGCTTTCTCGGCGGCCAATCCTTCTTCAAAGACACCACATTTACTTTTCATCACCTTCAACCACACTTCTCCTACTATGATATCGTGCTGGAATTCTTTTGGAAGCTCACAAAATACGTTCGACGCTTCTGACACACAATCGACGCATTTGATGGCTACCGAAAAGGAAAAATGTACGAAAAATAAAGCAAAACTAAGAATGAAAGTGCAAGTAAAAAAAAGGAATATCCTACTTACAAAATTTGTCCCGGGGCTTTAAATAGCGAGTTGCCGCTTGCTACAGTGAATAGTTGCGGCTCTTTGCAAGAGTTCGCGGGAGGTTTCACGCGACTAGGGGTGTAAACGAGCCGAACACAAGCGAGCCCAGGCTCAGCTCGTGTTTGGCTCGTTTATATTTCAAGCTCAAAAAGTGTGCTCGTGTTCGACTAGTTTGCTTGGCGAGCCGAACACGAGCCGTTCACGAACAAAGAGTTGTTTTGACAACCCTAATCACGTAGCCATAAGATGTTAAGGATTGGGGCAAGATTTAAAACATAATTTGAATCTAATTAGATCATTTTTATTATGTTTTCTTAATTAATACGTTTAATTGATTATAAATCTTTGAAGCCTTGTAGTTAATTGAACTTTTTAAAAATGCTACAAATATTTAATTGATTAGTAGTATTTCGAGCCAAAACGAGTCGAACACAAACGAATAAATATTTATTCGTGTTGTTAGTGTTCGGCTCGTTCGCGAGCTTCTTAACGAGCCAAACATGAGTTGTTCGCAAACAACAAGCCGTTTTGACAACCCTACACGCGACGGGACCAAACGAGGGAACGGACAGGAGAGAGGAAATAGGAGAGGAAGAAAGAATGTGAAGCTTTCAAGCCCAATACAACCGCACGAAGAAAATGAAAGTGGCTAAGGTCGGTGGGCTACAATGCAGAGGATTAAGGGAGAGATTAATTAACATAATTAAGATTTAATTAGATTAATAAACATATAACTTCTAACATTTATATTTCCCAAATCATTCATAATTAACATATGGTGTTTTATATTGAATTGCTCGATTTCATGCGTAGAATTTATAAAATTATTTCGATTCAAATCCGAGCAATCCAAAATTTGAGCTACATTTTATTTCGTCAACATTTTATCAAATGTTTCAAAATTTGATTATGACATAAAAGTATTTTGAAGGTTCAAGATGATGATACACATTATCCGATTGAGACATGACTTTACCGGTCACTTTGTTGTCCCCAACCCAGAGATGGATGGGACACCTTAAGCATGGGCAAGAGCTGACAGGAGTTCAGGCCAAATCCTTTGGTGATCTCAGCAGAAGGTTCAGCAGCTACTATTCAAATGCACAATGATCTTGAAGCACCATGTTAAGCTACAATTAGGTCTTGTTAGTATAGATCGATTCTTGGGAGAGACTATGCCGCATTCATCTTTAATTTATTTTGGATTGCCATCATTTCTCTAATGTATCGAGCCACAATTTATTAGTTAAAATCACTAAGATTACTTTGAGCATTAAGGCGACGAAACTACTCGGTGTAAGCACTAATCGATCTATTCTCTTGAGCGCAACATTGAAATCGAATGTATCTAGAAGCAAGAAATGACTGCATCAGCGTTGTTCCATTCGAACTCAATTTTTGATGGGCCTTCACCCCTCCCTCAAATAAGATTGGATGAGTTGTTGCCCCCATGCTTCAGCACAGCCCTTCAAACAACAACATAAAAAGCTTGTTTTTCGGAAACAATATAACAAAGAAGGCATCGACGGCCAGGTCCCAATCAAGATAGTCCTCAATATAAAAAAGTCCGTCAATGTAAGGGATGCCAATCTTTACTTTACAATCATGGTAAACACAATCAGCTTGTGGGTGAGCACGATTTGGAGTTTTGTGGAGCAGATTATCTCCATCAGAGTTAAAATCAGAAAAGTGGGTGTGTCAATGATAAAACGTCTCTTCATCAGAGCTAACTGGTGGATCAAATTGTTGGGTGTGCTTACAATCATGATTCAATGGCGTGGGTGCCATGACAGCCAACATGATTGTCAGATTTGCAATACCTTCATTTTCTATGGACGAATGTTACTGCCACACCTTGTTGACTGAGAATTGAGACTCAGTGGTTAAAACATCTACCTTTCATTCAAGACCAGTTTGAACTTTATGAAAGGTGTCCCAACTGTGATCACCATCACGCATCGAAATGTTGCATGCATCCACCATGGCTAGATCTGATACCAAGTTGGTGTAGTACTTGGTAATCAACTGAAAGCAATGGAAAATAGGAATATGCTAGAAGGAATGAAGAAGCATAAAATCTTCTTCATGAGTAAAAAAACAAAAACATGAAAATAGAGAGGTAGGTTAATAGACCATTGTTCCCTAACCAAGATTGTGGTCTCTGCTCCTAATTACCACATAACTAAACACGGTTCATTAATATAAATGAAAGTAGAGAAATTAATAAAGTAGGCTAACTAATTACGATGCTAGGAACAAATAGAATATTTAGGTCTAAATAATTGCATCACAAACACATTCTGGTGAGATTTGTATTTAATTTATGGTCATACTTATAAATAGAGGAAGTTTAGGGATTTATTTGTAAAAATATTATAAAGCTCTATATAAGTCTAAGTTATTAATGAAATGAGAAATGTTTTTCAGAACAATTACTTCTTTATGATATCAGAGCCCTAACCCCAGCCATCATTAGTCGTCGGTGGTGCTCAATCCAACGAGGATTGACTTACAAAGACCCGAAACTCCCATTTTTCTCTTCCTTTTGCTTCGTCCTCACGAAGCAACCGCAGATAGAGTTAATTGGGACGGTATGGAGTGCGTGCAACCTCAGATACAGTAGCGATTGGAGCTAACTAGGATGGCAACAATGGGATTGCAGCGTGAAACCACAGATCCGATCGCTATTAGACCTAACTAGGACGACAACGATGGGATCGCGACGTGAGCCCTCACAATACAGTCGCAATTAGAGCTAATTGGGAAGGCAACGACGGGATCGACGTGAACTATCGCAATACAGTCGCAATTAGAGCTAACTAGGGAGGTCAGGACTTGATCACAAACCTGAAAGGAAGGCCACGAAGCAATCACTGACGTGATCGCGACGTACAGACGTGAAGAATCAAATTTGAGTGTGATCTAGATTTGGTTCCTTATGATTGACGATGTCAGTAGATGATGATAGTTTAGGAAGTAAGGAATTGGAGCTTCTGATGAAGATAGATTCTTAAGTTTTGAAGGTCTTGGACCAGACATGCCTTACTTTACACCTGGCTACTCAACTCAATGGTTCCATCGATTGCCCCATCATTGGAGAGCTGGCGTCTCGACAACACATGCTTCAAAACAAGGTGAATATAGATCTCCCTCTCGTAGATCTAAAACTTGATGGACAGACCATGTATATGAGTTGGTCAGCCGAATCAAGATTGCTTTAGTAGGGAAGCGACTAGAGAGAAATGTGACGGAGTTCGAGCTAAAGAGTGAAAGTGCTAAAGGGAATGAGTGGAGAACCACACATGTCTTACTTTACACCTGGCTACTCAACTCAATGGTTCCATCGATTGCACCATCATTAGATGGCATTCAATTGGTGAGGGACATATGGGCGAAGCTGAAGAAAATTTATGTTAGAATTGAGAACTAAATGAAAGTGTTCCAGATTCAACGTGAGATAGAGACTGTGATACAGGGTGATATATAGATTCAGGGGGTACTCCATCGATCTGGAGCGGTTGTGGGTAGATCTTGATCACTTCTCATAAATCTCGAGTTGTGATGATCCAGGGTGCAATAAGGCATAGATCTTTGCACATATGAGGATTACACAATTTTTGACTCATCTAAACCCGACCTTTGATCAAAGGAGAACATTCCTCTTAACCCAGTCGATGATCCCTTCACTGGATGAGGCCATCGCCGTGATGATACAGGAGAGTTGCATGCGGCTAAACTCCGAGACGAGTGGACTTGCAGGTACGTGATCAACCTTGGCTACCTCGAGCTCAGGTTTCATCTTCTCTTAGACACCTCATATAAAAGCAGTGACTGATCTTCTGAAGAGTTTGCCTTGAATCATCAAGTACAATGCGGCTTTGATTTTGAAGGACATCGGGTCAATAATATCATCCAATAACTTTGTCTCGAGGTAAAGGATGTACGAATCCATTCGGCTCTTGGTTTGTTCAGTCTCCATCTCCATGGCTTCGGGTTCCTTAATTGTCGGTTAGATTAACCGTTGTGCTTGGATGGGATGCCGACGACTTGATTTTCCTCCCGACCCACATGTTTGATTTGAAAGTAAGCAAATTTCATGATCTCCTTCCGAGCTTTGCTGAGGTACATGGCCATCATTTCGTCTCTGGCCTCAAATTTTCTATTCACTTGATTTACTAGCAACAATGAGTTTGATTTTAACAGAAGATATCGGGCACCAATCTCATACGCGAGGCATAGAACGACGACTAAAGCTTCGTACTCCGCCTGATTGTTGGTAACCTCGAACTCCATGACGATCGAATGGTAGATATGATCTCTCGCCGAGCTGCTCAGAGCAAGTCTGATCCCTGCGCTTGCTGGTTTGGAGGGTCCGTCGAAATGAAAAACTCAAGTTCGTTCATCTGTGGCGACTTCGCTTAGCTTGTATGTTTTGAAAAAGTCTGACAAGAAGTCCTCAATTGCTTGTGCTTTTATTGTCGTCTGGGGTACATAGTAGATGTCAAGCTCACTAAGTTCCACCGTCCATTTGAGAAGTCGACCAAAATGTTTTGACCGTGTGACGACCACTTTGAGTGAATGATCGATGATGACCCAGATCAAATGCATTTGGAAATAAAGTCAAAGCCTGCGAGCATAAATAATTAGAGCAAAAGATAACTTCTCCGTGATGGGATGTCAGATTTCGATGCCTATGAGGACCCAACTGGTGTGTGTATATTGGGAACTGCTTTCTCAGCTCCTCTCTAACAAGCATAGAGCTAACGGCTTCGGGTCTGACGCATAGGTACAGCAAGAGTTCCTCATCTGGTCTTGGACTTTGGAGAAGTGGTGAAGATGCCAAGAACTTTTTTAAGCTTTCGAATGCTAGCTCGCATTCATCCAACCAATTAAATCATTCGGTTTTCCTTAGCGTTCGGAAGAATGTCGCACATTCCCGATCTAGAGATAAAACGACTGAGACCAGCTATCTAACTAGTTAATTTTTATACCTCTTTAGTGTTGCATGTGTAATGCATGTCCAATAAAGCTTGGGCTTTTTCATGATTAGTTTTCATGCATTCGAGAGTTAAGAGATAATCAAAAAATTTCCCAATTGACGCTCCTAAAGGGCATTTCTGTGAATTAAGTTTCATGTTATTTCCTAAGAGTTTGAAAAAATGTCACACATTTGTCACCCGATCTAGAGATAAAACAGTTGAAGTCCGCAATCCGACCAGAAAATTTTTGTACCTCTTTAGTGGTGCATGAGGAATGCATGTCCAATAAAGCTTGGGATTTTTCTGGATTAATTTTTATTTCTTCGAGAGTTAAAAGATAACCGAGAAATTTGCCAGTTGACGCCCCGAAAGTTTATTTATGTGAATTAAGTTTGAAAGGTTTCTTGTAAGTCACTAATGTACTGTTCAGTCGACTAACTCTTAACTAACACATCATCAAAATACACTTCAACATTTTTTTCTATTTTTGATTATAAAATATTACATTCATAAGATGTCGGTACGTAACCCAAACATTCTTAAGCCCAAAGAGCATTACATTATAATAATAGACACCCTCACTGGTTATGAAAGTCTTCTTTTCTGAATCTGTCATGTGCATCTTTATCTAGTGGTAGCCATAGAAGCCATCCAGGAAGCTCATCACCGTGGACCCGACTGCTGCATCAACCAACGTGTCGATCTTCAATAATGGGTAGCTGCCTTTTGGACAAACGGTGTTGAGATTAGTGAAATCCACGCACATTCTCCACTTGTCATTGGCCTTTTACACCATCACGACATAGGAGACCGAGGTTAGGTGATGGACCTGACGGATGTAACTGGCTTCCTTCAGTTTCATCACCTCCTCGCAAATTGGTTCAGCCAGAGCTCTATCTGATGACTGACTCTTTTGTTTCATAGGTCGGAAGGTCGGGTTGATGCTCAGCCGTTGGCAAGTGATGTCGATCGAAATTCCACGCATTTTAGGTGTTGTCCAGGAGAAAACGTCACGATGCTCGCAGAGGGTCTGTACCAACAAACATTTATACCCTGCATCAAAATGTTCATTTATTGGAAAAAAATTTACCAGGCTCTTCAGCAGATGCAACGATTTTGAGGGTGGTCGTACTGGTTTAGAGACCCCCTTCCCGTTAAGCTGGATGTCAAGCGACTCCTGCTCCATGTGGCGACCCCTTAAAGGCAACAACTCTGAGATTGCTCAAGGTTCCTGCAAATTGTGATGATCTTCCCGTCGTTAGGGAATTTTACTGCTACATGATATGTGGAGGTAACCACCCGGTAACTATTCAGCGAAGGACGGTCGAAAATGGCGTTGTACATGGATGGGGATTCTACCACTAAGAAGCTTTTTGTGCTTGTAAATTTCTTGTCTTCTTCACCCTAGGAGACACCCAGAGTGATAACGTCAAGCCGAAGAGTAAGTCGATTGGCCCAATTAACCAATTGATTTTGAGCCCGAACTTCTCGAACACCGTTTTGAACATGTTCACAAAAATCTAGGTGTCGACCAAGAAACTACCTACTTGGTAGTTGTTGATCAAGAGGGTAATGACAATAGTGTCATTGTACGGATTTCCCTTCTGGGATAAATCAGCTTCGGTAAAGACAATGGGGGGATGGCTATGCTTTCTCAGCGACGACGACACTCCTCCATGTCATGGTCTTGGTCTCGATGGTAATCATAATACTTGTTGGAATTCTGGAGAGAAGCTCCGGTCTTCATCAACGGAAGCTTCTTAAAATATTTCTTGTTCTGAATGGCCTCCATAAGCTCGGTCATTCAGATCCTTAGGGGTCTTTTGTGCTTCATGGTGTGGTTGTCCTTTGTAATGAGACGGCCTCTAGTGAGAGTATTGGGTTTGAAGCCAGCTATTTTTGTCTCTGTTGTAGTCCCGAGTATGCCAATCGTTCTCATAGCGAAAGCGACGGAAGGATGTTGTTTATTCATAGTTTTTTTACCGTCATCTTGAGATGCCCTCTTCTTCGAACGGCGTTCGAAAGTCTCCGTTAGGCAATGGGAGAAATTGATAACACCTTCCTCGACGATAATATGGATGTTGGTCATCTTCAACAACTCCGCCAAAGACTTTGGCTCGCACAAGCCCAAGCTATATTTGAATCGCTTCATCCAAACTCCTTGCGTCAAAGTGGTTTGTCCGATCAGTGGTTGCAGGTTCTGCACCTCCAACATCTCCTTCATGAAATGGTTGATATAAGAACGAAGACTCTCATTCTCTCCTTGCTTGATCTAAAAAAGGGCTTGTGACTTCTTCAGAGGTTTCCAGGTACTGGCAAAGTGCGCCACAACCAGCTTCTTTCACTTTATAAAAGAGTGGATCACTCCCATCAACAAGGCATTGAACCTACACTTGTAACACATCGATGATCCTCAGCATACCCATTGCCGACTCAAAGGCAGCGACTAGACGGGGTCAGTCTGACCATTTTAAGATTGAGGTGGTGAGTTTTAAACTTCTCTGGATGTTTGGCCTCCAGGATTTATCGAGAGAAAGTGTTCTTTGGCGGTTGTTGTTGGGGTGCTTCATTGTATACGGGTTGATGTCCTTCCATCGGCATGGACCCAAAACTATCAATGTACTGGGTTTTCATGTCTTTTGGGTGCCTAGGCCACTCTTTAACCACAAAGCGTTTGTGGTCCCCCCCGAGGCGGTTCCTCAAGATGTGGTTTCTCACGAGGTTTCCGTGATAAGAAAAGTCGTTGCTGCTCTCGTTGAATTATAGCATTTAGAATGGCAATCATCATTTGATCTTTTAGCACCTGAATTAGCAGTTGCACAAGTTCCCTGGTGCACTCCATGGTAGCATTGTCTCTAAGTTGAGCTACTTCTTGGTTGTGTACTCTACTTCTCGTCTGGGCACGTCCATGCTCAAGGTTGAATCCTGAGTTATCCTTTGGAACACACCTCGAATGATACAGCTTAGGAAAGAAAAGAGAAAAAAAGAAAGAGTGATTATGGAGTACAAAATAAACAATGCAGATATGTAGATATGTTTATTTATTCGTAAAATGGTCCCTATTTATAATTATAGAGAAGCCTTGATACAATTACATGCTTACCCCCACTTCAATGGGGGTGTTGCAAGTCATTATTCTTATTAATTTTGCCCATTTCTTTATTAGAGCGTTAAAGATCAATATTAACCCCTTTTGCACCTTTCATAATTATAAGTACTACTGGAGACTTTCAGTAGTTATAACTGATATTGAGATCTTTCACATCCAAAACTAATATTAGCACTTTTTCATATCAATTATTGATATTGACACTCTTTTGTAACTGTAAGCCTCCTGATTGTCAGGTCATTAGATCCGTCGACTTAACTAGTTTGTGTCAGTTATTTGACCTTCATTCTGAGAAACTGAGCGGCTTTGAGAGTGGCAATCGGTCGACCTTGAGAGGATCGGTGTAGAAATCAGTTGTTAGCCTGGGTGGCTCTTTGGTAGTGGAAAAGGCTTCTTAGCCGATCGACCATTCTTTCATTAGCTAATGATCTTCAGTAGATCGGCTTCACAAATTCCCGTAGTTTCTCATCAGATTATTAAATTTTGTCTTTTTCTCTTCTAATCAAGACCGTCTGATCTCCTCAATATTCTTTTTGATAATTTTCCTGGTTATACATAATATCCAATAAAGTTCCACAAAAACACAAGAAAAACCAAAAAACACTTGCAATTAGGATATCTCCAATGAAACCCAACCAAATCAAGCAAGGCCATGATCATTATAAAGCCAAGCCTCAGAGCTTGAAAACAGTGAAAAAAATCTCCACAAACCATCAATCACAGATTAATATAATCAAGGAACAAGAGAATGTAAAAGCACATCTAAGCTCACCTAAAAACAGCTCAAGTCGGCACCTTTCTTGCATCACTTCACCTAATCTAATGCTCCAGGCCGTCGATTGGAGAGTGATCAAAGGGTTCATTTTTAAAAATCTAAAGGCAGAGATCCAAATGAAGGGACTCCTAAATTTAACAGTAAATTTGACTTAGCGATTAATTATAATTTTAATATGCATTAAATTAATATGACAAATGCTATATGTAAATGTTTAAAAACAAATGCAGTTCATTACTTTATATAATTTTAAACTTTCACTTTAAATTTAAGCATCCTAGTTTTAATTTAAGCTTTACTCTTTTTAGCCTCTTTAAGAGTCATAACAAAATTAATGTCATACCCGAAATCTATCAAAAAAGATTGTACTCGTAGTTATCCTAAAAATTTTAACTCGAATGTACATTTTTTTTAATCGTGCACGGGTACATCGCATTCCCTGAGAGTATCATCTTGGGGTAATCTTGTATACTTAAACTTTTACATTTCATTTCCTTTAAGATTACATATTTTTAAAAACAATGAGAAATCATTTTTTCCCCTTATTCATGTCCATAAATTCTTAAGCTTACAAAATTCATAAAATTATAAAAATTATTGTCTTAAGTATTAAGGAAATTTTTTATTTAATAAACTTTAATTTAATATGTATAAAAAAATAATTACTCGCCTGTTTAAAAACCTCTCAAAAGCTTATTCTTCCACATACCTCTTTTGACCATCACCTCCATTAAAATGAATGTGAATACTTTTAGATAAGAATCCTATTACTAAAAGTAATGACTAAAATATTGCTAATTTATACAATTAATAAATGAAAAACATATATATTTACCTCCACTTATCTCTATTTATATAACAAGATATTATTTAACTTATTTAAAAAACTTAAATATACTTTTATGTTTTCGGTCAGCTGCCCTAACTTCACGCACAACTCCACGATCTCCCCACTCTACTACCTTCGGTCACGGCTCAGCCCAACGTCACAAGTACAAGCCTTTTCCTCCCCTCAACAAAGTTGTAACTCCATTGCTTCGTATGTTGCAATGCAAGNCTGTTAAAACATAGTTGAAAACTTGTCCTTTGTAGTTTACATCTTAGTAAATGATATGCCATGAACAGATTTTCATTATTCGGCATGAATCTCGAGGCATAGCACATATTTAGAAGCAACCTGTTGAGCAAAAATGTTCAAACTTTGATTAAGAGTCAACCAGACTCAAATTTCAGCAAACTTATAGTCAAACTGACCGGCTCGATCAGACGGACACAATGATATTTTAAACCATTTTTGAAAGTTTTTCAGGCATATTTGAAAGGTCAAACAGATGTTGAATCTGATAAGTCTATAGTCGAATCGAACGTCTCGAAAAGACGAAGCCAACGAGCCTAAAATTGCTCAATTCCAACACTGTTAAGACACTCAAATATTCATTGAACGTCGTCTTATTGAGGGAAGCCTTCTGAGCCATATGATCAAAGTAATTCATATTCTTGCAATAATTGTACCGAAAACTCTATAAATAGAGTCTCACACCTTTCATAAGGGGAAAAACTTGAGGCTTGAGGAAGAGCTTAAAGCTTTGAGAATGAGTTAAAGTCCAGCATCACTCCTGCTACTATCAACCACCGTCAACCACCATTAATCAGNGCGGACACAATGATATTTTAAACCATTTTTGAAAGTTTTTCAGACATATTTGAAAGGTCAAACAGATGTTGAATCTGATAAGTTTATAGTCGAATCGAGCGTCTCGAAAAGACGAAGCCAACGAGCCTAAAATTGCTCAATTCCAACACTGTTAAGACACTCAAATATTCATTGAACGTCGTCTTATTGAGGGAAGCCTTCTGAGCCATATGATCAAAGTAATTCATATTCTTGCAATAATTGTACCGAAAACTCTATAAATAGAGCCTCACACCTTTCATAAGGGGAAAAACTTGAGGCTTTAGGAAGAGCTTGAAGCTTTGAGAATGAGTTAAAGTCCAGCATCACTCCTGCTACTATCAACCACCGTCAACCACCATTAATCAGNACTTATTTAAAAAACTTAAATATACTTTTATATTTTCGGTGAGCTGCCCTAACTTCACGCACAACTCCAAGATCTGGCCACTCTACTACCTTCGGTCACGGCTCAGCCCGGCGTCACAAGTACAAGCCTTTTCCTCCCCTCAACAAAGTTGTAACTCCATTGCTTCGTATGTTGCAATGCAGGAAGCCACCGCCTCCTCCTCCGATTTTGAATGGGGCTCGACTTCAACACAGCATGCAGGGTTCGATACCGCACGCATGAGCCTTCCTCTAAGCGAGCATAGCATCGAGCTGCTCGACTTCCTCCCACGCACACGAGACTCCTCCTCCTTTGACTCGGGCTCGGCTTCAAATCAACGCATAAACAGTATTCTCCTTCTCTCTCAAAAGAGCCGCAGGCTTTATTCTTCCTTCTTCTCTTCGCTTGCAACAACTTTTTCCTCTTCTTATCCATCTTCTTCGAGTCTTGTTTGATATCATATCACTCTCCCAACAACAATTATCTTTGGCCTGAAAGCTTTATGACCAGGGAGAACGAGCTTGTTAACCAAGACTTTAGCAATTACAATATGTAGATAAAATACTACATTATATCAAAGAAACTATCATCAACCTACATGTCTGTGTTGATCAAGACAAGTGGAAGCTGATGAATAAGAAGCACTAAGTTTTACTCATCTATAACTAACAGAACAAATATTGCCTTCAACATTCTCAAATGAAAATACCACACTTGCATGATAAAGGCAATATCAGATATGCATAAAAAGTCATTTGTTGTTAATAAGATATATCATATACTCAATAGTCTTAGTCTTTTATGTTTGAAGAAGCAAATGTGTTGAGCATATCAACAAACTGAATTTGATCACAAGTCAATTAAGTTTTGTAGATATCAATTTTGATGGCAAAATTTATGCCTTGGGTGTACTTTTGTATCATCCTAAGAACTAAAATAGTGTAGCGCCGGTGGTGACCAACTATTACTAATGAAATAAACATGAGAAATGATATCAAAGGCCTCATCATTAGTGAAAATATCTAATGGAACCCTTTTTTTTTTTTTGCTTTGAATATTCATAATAGAAATAAGTTTCAAATAAAAAATAATTATTAAGATAGTAACTAAACAAGTATTAAAATAAAAACAAAAATATATATAATAATAGAAACACAGCTTGAGATAATTTGAGTGGATACGGAAATTATGAAAAGTTAAAATATATGATGAAACATACACAAAAAAGTAGGAATAAAGGCAAAAATTGTAGCCTAACTAGCGTTTTGCAATCACCATCAATTCAATTCAGTCTTCTTATCAAGATCGTCTAATCACATTCTTTCGGCCACAATGGCTTGACTATGATCGCCCTAATCATTATTGTCATATTAAAATCTTCTGCTACAATCACTTAACTATGATGCATCAATCATCGTTATTGATTATAATTTTCTGACAACATCGCCATCAGACTAAAATCACCTAACTAAACAATAGCTCAATAACTCTTTGTCTCAATAACTCTTTGTCTATCATCAACCATATGTCATTGATACAAACATTGAACAAACATTGACGCTAACATACTATATCGCCTGCTATCATCAATAACACTAGCAAACACTATCACCAGAAAATTTGATATATATTGTTACGCCAAGTCTGACTTTCGTCATTAAAATCAATATTTATGGTTGAATGAATCTCACCTGCCGAAGTAGTTGAATTGAACATGTCTATCGAAGTGACTAAATCGAGCTCACCTACTAGTGCGATCATTGTCATCTTCCTCGAAGGGACAACCTATCAATGTCGCCACCCGACACTTGGGACTTGTTCCTTTCATCCATATATCAAAGATGACCACCATACCGGCAATACCTGACATACGACCAACAAAACCTGATATCCACGTCACAATCTTCTACCAAGACACTGGGGAAAAACGACATAATGTAAAAGATGTAATACTTTGATTATTTTATTAATTTTTTCTCTCATGTATAAAAGTGGAGGGAAAGGAACCCTTTGCGCTTTTCGCTCCATGGATTCTCACTTGTTTCTTTCTCATTTTCGAAGATTGTTTTACATCTTCGTCATCTCTCTAATCCTATAACAAAGAAAATATCCGGAGAGTTGCCTCTCTCTGATTTATCAAATAACAAAATTTTCTTTCAAAATATTTTCATCAATATCTCTCTGTCACTCTCTTTACCGTCTGAGGTCTTTATTAAATTATACGAACTCATAAATGATACGAGACTCTACTAAAATGATTTCAAAACATAAATATATATATATTTTTATCCTCTTCTATTACTTCAATTTTTATCTCATTATTAATTAAGAAAACAGGTCAACTCAAACCTAATAGCCGCCAAACCCTATTCTTCTAACCCTAAGCACTCCGAACGAGTTGGCGAAGCCCTGGATTTTGAAGATAAGCAGACGGCCAATCGAACAATCCCTTGCCGCCACGTGTCGATTCCCATTTCGCTTAGTTCTCAGGCCGAGCTGGTTGTGCTGGAGAGCGATTCCAAACAATCATCGACAGCTCTACCGCAGAGGCAAAGAAGAAGAGCCGATAAGAAGAGTTCAGTTGATTTGAGCACCACCGCGACAAAGGAGAAAGCTGTTCATGGCGGCGGTGGCGNGAATCATCGACACAGCTCTACCGCAGAGGCAAAGAAGAAGAACCGATAAGAAGAGTTCAGTTGATTTGAGCACCACCGCGACAAAGGAGAAAGCTGTTCATGGCGGCGGTGGCGGCTTCTTCAGTGTTGGCATCGCTTGGCGGAGCTGGTCTTCCGGCGGCGGGCTTTTTTGTTCCTGGAATCCCCTCTTTCCTCCTCCTCCCGTACCGTCGCCGCTCTTTCGCCGCTCCCCTTCAATTATCCGGTAATGTTTGTTTCTTGTTTCTGACTACTACTGATAGTTGATTTTAATGTCATGTTTGGGATTTTTATAAATGATGTTTGCCAACCGCGCTACAGTAACTTATGCTGGTTTTTTTAGTCATTTGTTTTTGTAAGAAAATAATGAGTTTTGTTAGATTTTGTTATTTGATTAGATGTTAGTAAAATTCAATTTATATTTNCCATGTTTGGGATTTTTATAAATGATGTTTGCCAACCGCGCTACAGTAACTGATGCTGGTTTTTTTAGCAATTTCTTTTTGAAGTACTTGTGGTTGTTTGTAAGAAAATAATGAATTTTGTTAGATTTTGTTATTTGATTAGATGTGAGTAAAATTCAATTTATAGTTTCAGTGACTTTTTAGATGTTAGTATTAGTTGATGTTAGGAGTATCTATCAGATTGAATGTATTTGATTTAGTGTTGTTGTAATTAAAGATGTCAGCATTTTTGAAGATTTACAGCAAAGTCATNAAGTACTTGTGGTTGTTTGTAAGAAAATAATGAGTTTTGTTAGATTTTGTTATTTGATTAGATGTTAGTAAAATTCAATTTATATTTTCAGTGACTTTTTAGATGTTAAGAGTATCTATCAAATTGAATGTATTTGATTTACTGTTGTTGTGATTAAAGATGTCAGCATTTTTGAAGATTTACAGCAAGTTCATTCAGCGCTATTTTTAAATGGGGTGTGCGCATGGAACCATGGTTATCTTTGTCAATGAGGGACCAGGCAAATGTCTAAAAGGGTATTAAAATCTTATCGTTGGGCTTAATAATCCTACAGAGCTATATAATAAAGTAGTTGGAAACTCTAAAATCTTAGAATTTTGATTAATAATATGTTGTTAAAACATAGTTGAAAACTTGTACTTTGTCTTAGTAAATGATATGTCATGAACAAATTTTCATTATTCGGCATGAATCTAGAGGCTTAGCACGGATTTCGAAGCAACCTGTTGAGCAAAAATGATTAAGAGTCAACCAGACTCAAATTTCAGCAAACTTATAGTCAAACTGACCGGCTCGATCAGACGGACCCAATGACCGTTTTTGAAAGTTTTTTAGACACATTTGAAAGATCAAATAGATGTTGAATCTGACAAATTTATAGTCGAATCGAGCGTCTCGAACAGACGAAGCCAACGAGCCTAAAATTGCTCAATTCCAACATTGTTAAGACACTCAAATGTTCATTAAACATCGTCTGATCGAGGGAAGTCTTCTGAGTCATATGATCAAAGTAACTCATATTCTTGCAATAATTGTACCCAAAACTCTATAAATAGAGTCTCACACAAAAACTTGAGGCTTGAGGAAGAGATTGAAGCTTTGAGAATGAGCTAAAGTCTAGCATCACTCATGCTACTGTCAACCACCATCAACCACCATCATCGATCACCGTCAATCAACATCGGCCACTTGTATTAATTTTATTAATCTGTCTTTCTAACATGTATTATATAAGTCTAAACTACGCATGTCTATTTTAAATCACTTTTGTTTACATAAATGTCACTTTAACTTCTGCTCTAATATAATTATTTGCCAAACTATTATTCTTAATTTTATTACTCTTTTATCTTAAATTTTTTTATTTCTGCTACGCTCAACTTAAATAGTATTTTTTTTCTATAAGATCATCGTCCTAATTACAATTTTATATTATTTAGCTTTAAAGTTTATGCCTCTATAATATTTCCTTATTGCATAAAACTCTCGAGACAATTTTTAATATTATTCATCAATATTTAACTCTACAAGTTAACTCTTCATCTACATTTTTATTATTATTATAATAGATCCAAAAATATTTCAACGTATTGCACTTATGTATCACATTAACTTTTGATAATATACAAAAATATCCATAACAACATCTCAACTAAAATTATGTATTATAAACTCAGTTTTTCTCTTACAAATTCTATGCCTTCTATTTTCAAAATGTTTATATGTTATTCTAATTTTTCTCTTATTTTAGTAGATTAATCCCCAATTAGAATCATATCATATAAAAAACACATATCAAGGCAACCTGCTTTGATGATCCTTTATAAGTTTAATTATAATTATTGCAAAAAGATAAGACTCAATATCTATCTTTGATGTAAACTTATGATATTTTAAACTCTTGAATCGCTCCATGGTTACCTCTAATATTAGTCACTACTTCATCATATAGATCTTTAATAACGCTGAAGTTATCTGTGATATATGTCTCTGCCTGAATGCATATCAAATCAATTTCCATGATACTTGATTATATGTCATATTAGGATCAATAAAATAAATATAAAGATGATTTCTTTATTCTATGTTCTTCTCAACTAACTTCCATGCAACTACTGTTTTGTTGTCTGCAATTTTTAATTTATGGCAACTAAGGAATTCCTCAATCAGTTTCTCAACCTAATTTCATGAAGAAAGATTTGATTTCATATAAACTGAATGAGTAATGGCTCTCAAGTATTATAACTTGTCAGAAGCTTGGAAGCTTTAGATGGTCCATTTCTGTGTTGTAACATATCAATGGGTGGGCAAGTTTTGGAAGTATGAATGATTCTTTCTTCTACACAGATGCGCAGAGGTTTTCAGCTCATAAGCTAAGAGCCAGCTCTTCAGAAGAGACATCCGGATCCATTCAAACTGAAGAGCTACTAGCCGATTTGAAACAGAAGGTGGCAGCTCCCCTTATTTTTAAAAATTTTCTTGTAAATTTTCTTTATACGTGTCAAAATAGTCCCCTAACTCTTTTGTAGGAGATCATTTTAATCCTAGAGTCTAAAAAGTGTCAATTAATCCGCAGATTGTTTTAATATGCAAGCACTATTTCAGCCTTAATTTTAAAAGTTTGGGGACTAATTTCACATTTCAGTGACTCTAAGACTAAAATTGCTCCATGCAGACAATCGGGGCACTATTTTGGTCCTTTAGAATGTTTCTAACATTTATTTACTCTGTAGTGGGATTCTATTGAGAACAAGTCCACTGTTTTTGTCTATGGTGGAGGTGCCATTGTTGCTCTCTGGTTGTCTTCTATTATTATCAGTGCTATCAACTCTGTTCCTCTGGTGTGCTCTTGTTAACATTATATTCTTTAACTTGTTTTTGAGATTTATGATCTTATTAATAAAAGAAGATCATTCTCACGGCAGCTGCCGAAACTTATGGAGCTGATCGGGCTTGGTTACACCGGATGGTTCGTGTACCGTTATCTGTTGTTCAAGGTAACTAATGTTTGCTCTAAAGCATGCTTAATAAAATTATAAAGCATACCAGTTAAGCATCATTTTTTGGCTAGATATTGGAATTGTAATTTAGATGAATATTAACTCTTACTAATCTTTTGTATGAGATTTTAGAGAAAATTTGAATCCTATGTTTCAGTTCCAACATGATACATCCAGTTTTTTAGTTGAAAATTGCTTGTGCTATCCACTTTGTATAGTATTTTAGAAAAGGAAAACTTATACATACCGCGTAATTCCAATATATTTTCATTTCTTACACCTAAACTTTAATTTTCTTATTTATGCCACCATAACACATGCATGAAAAAGCTACTGCAATTTTTAATAGTTCAAATTGTGATATTTTTCATAGAACATGATTTTTTGCACTTGATTGTTGCAGTCGAGCCGAAAAGAGTTAGCAGAAGACATTGAATCTCTGAAGAAGAAGATTGCAGGGACAGAATAGATAGAAAAGCCTGAAAAAATTGTCAAACTTTCATGTACAACGCATTCTAAGATTGTGTAGTGTTTAAATTGCTTGTGATTCTTGTGTTTACTTGTTTCTTTTTTTTCCTTTGTGCGCCATTGAATTCTTCAAATTTGCAGATTTTGTGGTTAAAATAATTTTTTGTTAAAGCTGCTGCTAATCATTCAATTTTGGATTTTGTTTATCTAATAACTTGGTGGGGAACTTTGATGCATTGGAAATCAGCTATTGGTTCCTTTTTTTTTGTCTATCTATGCACTTCCTTTTGACTACTTGCTACCAACTTTGAGTAGGGTTCATGTTAATCTAAAAAAGATATGAACATTTTGATGAGAAAACTCAGAATTAGTTTTTTTAATTATTATTATTATTCTAATGTATATGGTGCATGGTCTGATTTCATGTAAAGTAAGAAAGATGTATATAGAATAAATTAAAAAAAATAAATGAAAGACATTTTTTAAATATAAAAAAAATCATTATTAAATTTAATCATAATGAAGTGCTATGAATAAATTGAGAACTTCAACTAGGAATTGGAAACATATAAAATCAATAAATTAATTGAATTGTTTTTATAAANTGTGTCTAACCACTCGATTCCACACTGCAAATCAGATGCACTAATGCGAGATCAAACCCGTGACTCCAGGAGACTAAGGCTAGGTTGGACTAGCAAAGAGTCACGATGAGCGGCACAAAAAATATATGTTATGAAAGAGTGATGTAACACGAGTACTTCATGTTAAGTATGACTCATATACCAGAACTTGGAGTCTCTTAGAGTGAAGAGATGTGTCTCTTGGTTATGGAATGAAAAAAAGTGTTTCTTGGAATTTAGTGGGTTGAGGGGGGGTGGGCGATGGCGAGTTAGTAATTTTATCCGTGATTTTTATTATCTATAAATATGATGTGTAACTCTATGAGTATGTAACTGGACTCCTCTGAAATAGTGAAATTCGTAGCTCTACTCCCGATGACGCAGGCACATTGCCGAACCTCGTTAAATCTTTGTGTGTTCTTCTGGATTTGTGTCGATTCATATTTTTTCTTCGCGCTAAATTTCTCAATACTTCCTAGGAGATGACCAATTCTAGTACTACTCTCACCCAAACACGCTTAACTACAGAGTTCTGATGGGATCCGGTGGACTGGCGCTGGCATTGTCGCATCCTTATTAATTATATATATATATATATATATATATATACATACATATACATACATACATAGATACATACNAGGAGCTTCCCAACCACTCTCATATGTCTAACCACTTGATTCTGCACTGCAAATCAGATGCACCAAGGCAAGATCAAACTCGTGACTCCAGGAGACTATCGCTAGGTTGGACTACCAAAGAGTCACGATGAACGACACAAAAAATATATGTTATGAAAGGGAGTGATGCAACACGAGGACTTCCTCTTAGGTATGACTCATATACCAAAATTTAGAGTCTCTTAGAGTGAAGAGGTGTGTTTTTGATTGAAGAGGTGTGTCTCATGGAATGAAAAGAAGTCTCTTGGAATTTGGTGGGTTCGGGGAGCGATGACTTAGTAATTTTATCTGTTGTTTTTTTATTTATAAATATGATGTGTAAACCTATGAGTATGTAACTTGGCCTCTCTGAAATAGTGAAATTCGTCACTCTGCTCCAGAGGACGTAGACACATTGCCGAACAATTTAAATCTCTTTGTTCTTCTGGATTTGTGTCGATTCCTATTTTTTCTTCGCTCTAAATTTCTAAACACTTCCTAGGAGATCATCCATTCTAGTACTACTCTCACCCAAACACGTTTAATTATGGAGTTCTGATAAGATCCGGTGCACTGGTGATATATATATATATATACACACACATAGATACATACATATATATAATCTGGTTTATGAGATACATTTTGATCATTTACAAACCTTTTTCACTATAAGCCAACCAATAGAAATTAGAGGTTCACAACCAATTCAATCAATTTACATTTACGGGCCCTTGGCAGAGTTTTGATTGATTGATTGCTTGATTTTTCCCAACACTACATGCAAGCATATTCTCCAAATCCGAAACCCTAAATCATGTCACTCTTTTTCCTTAATGATTATATTCAATACAAAGGCACATCATATTTCACAATGTAATTTTTTCACTTAATCATTTCAAAGTTGAATCTCAAGTGCATAATGTGTGATTATCGTAAGAAAATTCTACAATTAGAAGGTATTCATCGCCCATTTAAAGGAATCTCAAGGAGGATTGAATGCCAAAAGTTGCATAGCATTAAATGTTCTGAATGGAAGCTTTGCAAATTGCAGCATTTTCAATGCAGAAAATATATTATTTTGTGCTCATTTGAGTGGTTGAACTTTTGGAAATATGCTTAAAAAGCTAATTAATATGTTAACTTTGTTATTTGGTATAAACTAGACATTAATACGACTTTAAAATCGATATATATTTTTAAAAATACTCAACAATATTAATTTGATATACACTCAAAATAATAATAAATTATCATTTTTATCAATTGTATTTTCTTCAAGCAACCTCATGAACCTTATAAAGATGACAATTTGAATGTTGAGAAGGCAATTGAAGGAGATATGATTGATCTACTACTGGAGATAACGATGACAATTTGAAAGTGGCAACATGAAAGTACTAAAGGTTGTGGGGATCAATAGTAGATGACACAAGGAAGAGATGACATCATTTAAGATGTTCACCAAAAAATATAGAGAAACCATGCATCCCACTAGAGATGGTTGGATTGGTCCTCTCTTAGAGGTAGACTTAAACGACATAAACATGATGATAAGAGGATGGAAAAAAGGTCATAGAAGCATTAAAAGTGGCAAATTATTCCACCTTTGGAGTTGGCCACGGCCAAACCTAAAGGCAGCAATGAAGCAACATGTTAAAGGTGTGGAGGTTGTCTTTAGGTGGTCTGCAATCCTCCATTGGAGATGAAGATGGCATAACTTTAAGATAATGATGGAGTGTAGTTAGAGGTCACTAAAGATGGTTGGATCAATTCTCCATTGGAGGTGAATTGTCATTACTTAAAGGTGATAATGGAAGAATATAGGACGATCTTGCTTACTACTAGGGATAATCGGATTGATCATCTCATAAAGGTAGCCTTGTAAGGAAGTATGGGGATATTGATGTGAATGCCACTGCGAGATAACCGGGATGATCCTTCTCTTAAGAAGAGAGAATGAAGCAACCTAAAGCCGATGATTGACTAAAGAAGATGAGAGCAACCCTTCTCATGGTAAGAACAGAGTGATACAGAAGTTTACCAGTAATTTGAGATGATTGAGACAATTCCTCCAATGGAAGGAGAGGAAACATGACAACTTGAAGTTCATCCAAAATTGATAATCATCAACATTGTCCTTTCCATGGAAGGAGTGAAGAACCAACTAGTTACAGTCTAACATTTCACAGAAGATGATTAAGATGATTCCACTCATGAGAATAGGGGGAAATCAAATAACCTAGATTTGACATAAAAAAGGTTAGATGATAGAAATGACAGATAACTATCAATAATTCCGATGACTACCAGAGTTTCAAAATTCTCCACAAACATGATTTAACTTCAAATATTGTGTAAAATTAAAGCCTGCAGGCAAATGTCTTCTATACTACAGCGCAAAGTTTTGAATAGCTATTACAATACGATAACGATAAGCCATTATTTGTATGTTGAGATGTTTCTCTAAAAAAGTAATTCACTGTACACAGATTTCAACCATTTCACACGATTCATCCACCCACTCATGCTCACGCAAATGGAACTCATTCAATCCAATCTACTTCAACAGATTCAAGAGGCCAACACAAATTCAACCAAACTAGTGCCCTTGCTCTGACAGGAAATTGAACTTATAAATTGTATATCTGAGCTGACATTGCAGGAGTACAAATATTAAAAGAATCCACTCATACAGAATAAAAAACAGAGTACCAGAATCACAATCAGATGGTAGGAAAGTGAACCGCTATTGCTTCATAAGTTCTCTAGTCTGTTCAAATATTTCTCACCAGTCAACGGATAGTTCCAAGAAGATTGGCACCACCAAGCTTAGCCCCATCCATATGCTGTTTCAATGGGAAATGTCATCAGAAATTTGTAAGTCTAGTGTGTAAATAATTGAGGGAAGGAAATAAATATACTGCAACTGATCTAAAGCAAAATTTAAATATTCAAGAAAAGACCATTTTTTTAGTGACAAATTCCTCTAAATAAAGCAACACTTGATTACATCTTTATCATATAAATAATTCGATTGTGATAGGTAGGCATGTCCAATATGAGGAGATCAAATAAGCCACGCAACGACATATCAGTTGATTGATTCTATCCTACAGCAACTCTTTTAATTGTGAATCGCTCTTAATGAGTTGAGAGAAGCAACTAATGCTGATGGAGGCAGTAGAGGTGGAACAAACTCATGTATATGTTTAAGTGCACCAAGAGGAAAGCAAGCACTACAGTTTGGAGAGTATGGAGGCAGCCAACAACCATCATGAAAATCAAGAGTTTTCAATGATTATTGAGTAACCTGTGTATAAGTTTGACACCAATATACATCATAAATTAGATCAATAATCTTGGCAATAATGACATGACAATGTCGCAAAGGCCCTAACTCTCAACCATCGAGATATCTTAATCATTGAATTCGTTTGTGATTTTTGTATGATTTTTGTAATTGTTTTGGAATCTTAATCATTGAATTCTTTTGTGCAGCAGTTGCTTCTTTACATTTAGTTAAGATCAATTCAAAAAAGATGCAGACTACAAGTAGAAGTAGAAGGTTAGTGAAATCAATGCTGTTACGTGGGAGATCATGGAGATCAATAGTCAACAAATGTCAATGATTAATATTAGCCATACATAATAGTAGAGTCCAAACATAACAAATAAATCCACATAAAATCTGATGCTTAAGGTCTGAGAGTAACCATCCAGAAAGGATATTTAAGTATGATCCTATTCACTTGAATCAAAATGGATATGATCCAAACTGAAATTAGTATTATTCTCGCCAAGAAATGAAATTTGTTGCTGTCTTTTTTTTTTTCTTCTTTGACAGGCCTGCAAATATCAAACACTGAAGCCGCGTCTAAAAAATTTAAAAACAGAGAACTCTGTAAATAGTAAAAATTTCATTTCTAAGGAACCGAGTGACACCATATGCTCAATCTAGAAATTAGTAGAAGTAAATGGTGGAACAAACTTCGAGAAGTAGAGAAGGTTGTCGGAGGCATGAGTTAACCGCGAAAACAAGATGAGTATACTTTCCACGCTCTAAGCATAGTTTCTTCAAAGAAGCATATGCATTTGAACAACGAAACCCAGATAAATGAGAAAGNTTGAATCTCAAGTGCACAATGTGCAATTATCGTAAGAAAATCCTATAATTAGAAGGTATTCATCGCCCATTTTTAGGAATCTCAAGGAGGATTGAATGCCAAAAGTTGCATGGCATTAAATCTTCTGAATGGAAGCTTTGCAAATTGCGGCATTTTCAATGCAGAAAATATTTTATTTTGTGCTCATTTGAGTGGTTGAAATTTTGGAAATATGCTTAAAAAACTAATTAATATGTTAACTTTGTTATTTGGTATAAACCGGAAATTAATACGACTTTAAAATCTATATATATTTTTAAAAATACTCAACAATATTAAGTTGATATACACTCAAAATAATAATAATAATAATAAATTATCATTTTTATCATTTGTATTTTCTTCAAGCAACCACATGGACTTTATAAAAATGACAATTTGAATGTTGAGAAGGCAATTGAAGGAGATATGATTGATCTACTACTAGAGATAAAGATGACAATTTGAAAGTGGCAACATGAAAGTACTAAAGGTTGTGGG
This sequence comes from Phalaenopsis hybrid cultivar, assembly GCA_002079205.1. Taxonomy (NCBI): domain Eukaryota; kingdom Viridiplantae; phylum Streptophyta; class Magnoliopsida; order Asparagales; family Orchidaceae; genus Phalaenopsis; species Phalaenopsis hybrid cultivar. The sequence continues at coordinate 73,051 of JXCR01120546.1, forward strand.
GATCAATAGTAGATGACACGAGGTAGAGATGACATCATTTAAGATGTTCACCAAAAAATATAGAGAAACCATGCATCCCACTAGAGATGGTTGGATTGATCCTCTCTTAGAGGTAGACTAAAACGACATAAACATGATGATAAAAGGATGGAAAAAAGGTCATAGAAGCATTAAAAGTGGCAAATTATTCCACCTTTGGAGTTGGCCACGGCCAAACCTAAAGGCGGCAATGAAGCAACATGTTAAAGGTGTGGAGGCTGTCTTTAGGTGGTCTGCAATCCTCCATTGGAGATGAAGATGCATAACTTTAAGACAATGATGGAGTGTAGTTAGAGGTCACTAAAGATGGTTGGATCAATTCTCCATTGGAGGTGAATTGTCATTATTTAAAGGTGATAATGGAAGAATATAGGAAGATCTTGCCTACTACTAGAGATAATTGGATTGATCACCTCATAAAGGTAGCCATGTAAGGAAGTATGGGGATATTGATGTGAATGTCACTGCGAGATAACCGGGATGATCCTTCTCTTAAGAGGAGAGAATGAAGCAACCTAAAATCGATGATTGACTAAAGAAGATGAGAACAACCCTTCTCATGGTAAGAACAGAGTGATACAGAAGTTTACCAGTAATTTGAGATGATTGACACAATTCCTCCAATGGAAGGAGAGGAAACATGACAACTTGAAGTTGATCCACAATTGATAATCATCAACACTGTCCTTTCCATGGAAGGAGTGAAGAACCAACTAGTTACAGTCTAACATTTCACAGGAGATGATTAAGATGATTCCACTCATGAGAATAGGGGGAAATCAAATAACCTAGATTTGATATAAAAAAGGGTAGATGATGGAAATGACAGATAACTATCAATAATTTCGATGACTACCAGAGTTTCAAAATTCTCCACAAACATGATTTAACTTCAAATATTGTGTAAATTTAAAGCCTGCAGGTAAATGTCTTCTATACTACAGCGCAAGGTTTTGAATAGCTATTACAATATGATAACGATAAGCCATTATTTGTATGCTGTATGTTTCTCTAAAAAAGTAATTCAATTTTACAAACTGCTGTACACAGATTTTAACCATTTCACACGATTCATCCACCCACTCATGCTCACGCAAATGGAACTCATTCAATCCAATCTACTTCAACAGATTCAAGAGGCCAACACAAATTCAACCAAACTAGTGCCCTCGCTCTGACAGGAAATTGAACTTATAAATTGAATATCTGAGCAGACATTGCAGGAGTACAAATATTAAAAGAATCCACTCACACAGAATAAAAAACAGAGTACCAGAATATCAATTAGATGGTAGGAAAGTGAACCGCTATTGCTTCATAAGTTCTCTAGTTTGTTCAAATATTTCTCACCAGTCAACGGATAGTTCCAAGAAGATTGGCACCACCAAGCTTAGCCCCATCCATATGCTGTTTCAAGGGGAAATGTCATCAGAATTTTGTATGTCCAGTGTGTAAATAATTGAGGGAAGGAAATAAATATACTGCAACTGATCTAAAGAAAAATTTAAATATTCAAGAAAAGACCATTTTTTTAGTGACAAATTCCTCTAAATAAAGCAACACTTGATTACATCTTTATCATATAAATAATTCGATTGTGATAGGTAGGCATGTCCAATATGAGGAGATCAAATAAGCCACGCAACGACATATCAGTTGATTGATTCTATCGTACAGAAACTCTTTTAATTGTGAATCGCTCTTAATGAGTTGAGAGAAGCAACTAATGCTGATGGAGGCAGTAGAGGTGGAACAAACTCGTGTATATGTTTAAGTGCACCAAGAAGAAAGCAAGCACTACAGTTTGGAGAGTATGGAGGCAGCCGCCAACCATCATGAAAATCAAGAGTTTTCAATGATTATTGAGTAGCCTGTGTATAAGTTTAACACCAATATACAGCATAAATTAGAACAATAATCTTGGCAATAATGCCATGACAATGTCGCAAAGGCCCTGACTCTCAACCATCGAGATATCTTAATCATTGAATTCTTTTGTGATTTTTTGTATGATTTTTGTAATTGTTTTGGAATCTTAATCATTGAATTCTTTTGTGCAGCTGTTGCTTCTTTTCATTTAGTTGAGATCAATTCAAAAAAGATGCAGACTACAAGTAGAAGTAGAAGGTTAGTGAAATCAATGCTGTTACGTGGGAGACCATGGAGATCAATAGTCAACAAATGTCAATGATTAATATTAGCCATACATAATAGTAAAGTCCAAACATAACAAATAAATCCACATAAAATCTGATGCTTAAGGTCTGAGAGTAACCATCCAGAAAAGATATTTAAGTATGATCCGATTCACTTGAATCAAAATGGATATGATCCAAACTGAAATTAGTATTATTCTCGCCAAGAAAAGAAATTTGTTGCAGTCTTTTTTTTTTCTTTTTTGACAAGCCTGCAAATATCAAACATTGAAGCCGCGTATAAAAAATTTAAAAACAGAGAACTCTGTAAATAGTAAAAATTTCATTTCTAAGGAACCGAGTGACAACATATGCTCAATCTAGAAATTAGTAGAAGTAAATGGTGGAACAAACTTCGAGAAGTAGAGAAGGTTGTCGGAGGCATGAGTTAACCGCGAAAACAAGATGAGTATTCTTTCCACGCTCTAAGCATAGTTTCTTCAAAGAAGCATATGCATTTGAACAACGAAACCCAGATAAATGAGAAAGCAGCAAGTTCATTCTTGTCAAAGGTATAGTAGTATGATGAGTAGTATTTGTTCCCAAAAGAATAAACAATGGCTTACACAAGCAACCGATAAAGCAGCGTAAACCTTATGATCAGAATCAATACCATCTGCAAATACATATATTAAAGAGTCAATTTGGAGTAACTTTCCACTTGCATTACGCTTCAGACCGCCACTTCAATTCTATTTGATGAATTGCTTTTATGTTACTTGCTAAAAATTTTCATGGTGAAGTTTTTTGCAATCAGAACTATTAAAACATGTTTAGTTGTAAGAAAGCAATCGTCTTAACCAATTGGAAAAAAATGTTTATAATTTCCATAACAGTTTTCTTATAAGTTAGTTTCTCCACAACAGCTTTACAACATCTTTATAAAAAGCTACAGCCGCCCAAAATGAACCCTAAAACTAAAAACCAAGTTCAAAGCCATAAATTAGAGTATATATTTGAAATGTCAAACTACACTGTTGGATGCCTAATTAAGTTATTTTGAACTCAGTAATAGTCACATCAAAGAGACTTACAGTATCACGCAAATCTACATCCCGCAGGTAAGCCCGCTGAAGATTTGCGAACTGCAAATTGGCACCATTAAGCTTTGCCCCCTGCAATGAATGATATAACAAAAACATCAGTTCATTCAATCCATGGTACCAATCTTCATAAATCAATTATAATGTGTAGATTTACTCATCAGAGAAGAAATGTCAAGAACAACAAGCAAGCGCTAAACTAACAAAAGTACTTGCATGGCAAAGATGGAATTTGTTTGATGCAGTCATGCAAAATATTTGAGAGTTAACTAATGAAAGAAAATACATGAAATCATAAGCAAACTTATTATATGAGAATGTAAGTTCAATACTTTTCAGCTGATAACTTTAAAATCACATGAATGTTTAGGTGTGAGATATGTAATTACATAAGGCTTGTGTGCAACGTATGTAAATTTCCCAAAAGAAAATCGCAAGATTACATTTACAAGAAAGGAAAACAAAAAAGTCTAAAACAGCAAATCAACTAAAGGATCAGAAATACACAATTTTAAAGGTTATAAAGTACATTAGTAAATAGCTATCCCTCCGCTTCTTGATAATTAAGAGAACCTTCTTTTTTTCATGACTAAAGCCGTTTCCTCATTCACTTTGTTGGAAAAACATCTATTATTCATCTCCTTTCAAATATTCCATATGATTGATAATTTATTTCAGTACATCCTTGAAATATCTCTCAAAGAAGAAAATAATGTATCAAGAAGAGCTGAATTTTTACATTTACCAGAAAAGATGAAATCTCCACCAAATTTTAGCAATAAAGGTATATTCAAAGAAAAGACAAAATCATCCTCCACTAAAGAATTGTTCCTCATATGATTTGTATATTAAGTCACATTTGCTGAAGAGATCTTTTGATATACATATCCAACAAAATAAAGTAATTTATGGAACCAAATTCACCTAAATCAAGCTAGCAGAAAATGTTTGAATGCCTCCATGAAAAAAAAAAATTAGTAGTAGCAGTAAGAGCTAATACGATAAAGACCATTCTAGGTGGGTATCCGCTTAAATGACCCAATATTACAATTCACTTAAATGACCCAATATTACAATTAAAATTTATCCGATTCAAAGCATAATAGTATCATAAAACAACATTAGCAAAATGAAAAGAGATGATGCCTTTCCATTAAATGCCAAGCAAAGCAAGAAATTAATATTTCACGAGGTAATTTGTTTACAAAAAAAAAAATTAAAGATGTGAGGGTATAAAAATTCTAATAACACATCATGAATCCATTTGCCTTTCTAGAATTTCATACTTTTACAATTTTGGATATTCCAATAAATTTCTAAAAAAAGGAGAACAAATGTTTCTCGCCCCTTTAATAAATTAAGAATAGTAAGTGCTTCTTCCCATAGAAGAGTTAAGAAAAGTGTGCTCATAATTACTATTGATGATGGAACTAGCAAAAGACTAAGGATCTCCTTGAATAATCTTCCAGATCCATTTGGAAATAAGAGAAATGTTAATGATTCAAAGGTCTTTAACTCTAAGCCCCCATTTTTTTTTTTATTTGCAAATGACTTATCAATTGACAAAGCTGAATGCTCTACTTTCATCATTAACTCTCTCCAGAAGCTCCTTCTGAGACTATCAATTTTGTTGATGCACATTTTTGGCACCCAAAAGAGGGAAATAAAAAGGAGTAAATCATAAAATAAAATTTATTGGAATTACTAAACCACCTTTGAGATCTATTTACCTCTCCAAAAAGTAAATTCTCTCTTAATTTTATCAAAGACCCTTTTCTTTTACAAAGCTTTAGAGCTAAATAATTAAAAAGAATAGATAAAATTTAGAAACCCATAACTTTAGCAACAAATAAACCTTTCTTTTTGTTTTCACCGTGATAAATCAAGGAAAACTTAGATAAGTTGATTTCAAGACTTCAAACATCTTGAAAGCAAAGCAATTCCTTTTAAAGGGCTATGACTCTGGTAATGAGAAACACTGGAATAAAAGGATCGATCTTAAATTAAATACTGATAATGATAATCACTTTTGCTAAGTTTGCAACCCTCAATCTAAAAACCACAATGGGTTTAGGCATCATACGAAAGACATCTGTTATAATAATAATGAATAGATGGGAGAAAATATTCCATTGTCTCAATTATCTAAAAAATGTGTCTGAATTAAGATTCCTTGACCAAAGAAATGCATTTAGAAGGGCAGAATCTCCCCTTAAGAGTNGATTAGAGGTTCACAACCAATTCAATCAATTTTCATTTATGGGCCATTGGCAGAATTTTGATTGATTGATTGATTGATTTTTCCCAACACTACATGCAATCATATTCTCCAAATCCGAAACCCTAAATCATGTCACTCTTTTTCTTTAATGATTATATTCAATACAAAGGCACATTATATTTCACAATGTAATTTTTTCACTTAATCATTTCAAGTTGAATCTCAAGTGCACAATGTGCAATTATCGTAAGAAAATCCTATAATTAGAAGGTATTCATCGCCCATTTTTAGGAATCTCAAGGAGGATTGAATGCCAAAAGTTGCATGGCATTAAATCTTCTGAATGGAAGCTTTGCAAATTGCGGCATTTTCAATGCAGAAAATATTTTATTTTGTGCTCATTTGAGTGGTTGAAATTTTGGAAATATGCTTAAAAAACTAATTAATATGTTAACTTTGTTATTTGGTATAAACCGGAAATTAATACGACTTTAAAATCTATATATATTTTTAAAAATACTCAACAATATTAAGTTGATATACACTCAAAATAATAATAATAATAATAAATTATCATTTTTATCATTTGTATTTTCTTCAAGCAACCACATGGACTTTATAAAAATGACAATTTGAATGTTGAGAAGGCAATTGAAGGAGATATGATTGATCTACTACTAGAGATAAAGATGACAATTTGAAAGTGGCAACATGAAAGTACTAAAGGTTGTGGGGATCAATAGTAGATGACANGTTGTTCAAGGTAACTAATGTTTGCTCTAAGCATATGAGTTAAGCATCATTTTTTGGCTAGATATTGGAATTGTAATTTAGATGAATATTAACTCTTACTAATCTTTTNTAGATGGTCCATTTCTGTGTTGTAACATATCAATGGGCAGGCAAGTTTTGGAAGTATGAATGATTCTTTCTTCTACACAGATGCGCAGAGGTTTTCAGCTCATAAGCTAAGNAGATGGTCCATTTCTGTGTTGTAACATATCAATGGGCGGGCAAGTTTTGGAAGTATGAATGATTCTTTCTTCTACACAGATGCGCAGAGGTTTTCAGCTCATAAGCTAAGAGCCAGCTCTTCAGAAGAGACATCCGGATCCATTCAAACTGAAGAGCTACTAGCCGATTTGAAGCAGAAGGTGGCAGCTCCCCTTATTTTTAAAAATTTTCTTGTAATACGTGTCAAAATAGTCCTCTAACTCTTTTGCAGGAGGTCGTTTTAATCCTAGAGTCTAAAAAGTGTCAATTTAGTCCGCAGACTGTTTTAATATGCGAGCACTATTTCAGCCTTAATTTAAAAAGTTTGGGGACTAATTTCACATTTTCGGTGACTCTAAGACTAAAATTGCTCCATCCAGACAATCCGGGCACTATTTTGGTCCTTTAGAATGTTTCTAACATTTATTTACTCTGTAGTGGGATTCTATTGAGAACAAGTCCACTGTTTTTGTCTATGGTGGAGGTGCCATTGTTGCTCTCTGGTTGTCTTCTATTATTATCAGTGCTATCAACTCTGTTCCTCTGGTGTGCTCTTGTTAACATTATCTTCTTTAAATTGTTTTTGAGATTTATGATCTTATTAATAAAAGAAGATCATTCTC